>CAUYQV010189984.1:0-16972 GCA_963574575.1 Galagoides demidoff
AGTGTAGGGAGGGGTCAAGGTTGGGAGGGGGTCAGTGTAGGGGGGGTCAGTGTGGGGAGGGGGTCAGTGTAGGGAGGGGGTCAGTGTAGGGAGGGGTCAATGTTGGGAGGGGGTCAGTGTAGGGGGGGTCAGTGTAGGGAGGGGTCAATGTTAGGAGGGGTTCAGTGTAGGGGGGGGTCAGTGTGGGGGGGGTCAGTGTAGGGAGGGGGTCAATGTAGAGATGTCAGTGTAGAGAGGGGTCAGTGTAGGGAGGGGGTCAGTGTAGGGAGGGGGTCAGCTATGGAGATTTCACTGCATTTTGATCCTGCTGATTTTTGAGTTTATACAAAATTCTCAAAAGACTCCTTGACTACCACTCTGGTTCAGCTTGTCTGGGGAAAGGGTCCCATTACTCTTTTCCCCAGTTCTCTGGTGAGTGCCCCTGTGTGGTAGGCTCAGGTGCAGCGGCTCACAGGGGAGGGGACACTCAGCCCTGAGAATTGGAGTGTGCTGTCCTCACACCGTGGGTGGCCTGGGAGACACTCTCTGTGTCTTGTACTCTGGGTCCCAGCAGGAAACAGATCAGAAGCTGCCCGTGGCAACCCCGTCTTCTCACCACCAAGGAAGGCACCTAAGGTGGGGTCTTGACAACATCTGGCCAGTAGGAACACCCTCAGTCTGAAGGGGGCACAGCCCATGGGTCTGGGCTCCTCACTGTGTAATGACCCTTCAGGTCAAGCTACTGTGTGTGTGTGTGAGTCTCAGGGTGTACAGAGGAGGTGCGAGGGGTGTGCCTGTGTGGGGTGTACAGGTAACGTGTACACGTGGTGAGTGTGGGGAGGTGTGATGGAAAAGCTACATTGACTAGATAATCCTTTGGTGAGTGGAAGAAAGACATTGATTAGCTTCTCCAACTGTCCTGGGAGGAGAAACATCAGCAGGCCGCTGCTCTCCAAATGCCCCCGCTTTCCCTCCCCTGGCAGTCCTGGCACTCGGCCTTGCTCCGTCTGAGCGAAAACCTTCCCAGACTGTGTCAGCTACAGAACCCGCTTCAGGACACACCAGCATTCCTGAGGATTCGGGTGACACACACACATGTCTCCATCTATCTGGTTTGGGAGACTGAATGAAGAGACTTTGGGAATTTTTTTTTTGTAGAGACAGAGTCTCACTTTATTGCCCTCAGCAGAGTGCCATGGCATCACGCAGCTCACAGCAACCTCCAGCTCCTGGGCTTAGGTGACTCTCTTGCCTCAGCCTCCCGAGTAGCTGGGACTACAGGTGCCCACCACAACCCCCAGCTTTTTGTTGCAATTTGGCCGGGGCTGGGTTTGAACCTGCCACCCTCGGTATATGGGGTCGGCACCCTACTCACTGAGCCACAGGCGCTGCTGACTTTGGGAATGTTTTATACAAAAAGAAAAGTTTGCCAAAGTGATCATTATTAGAGACACAGGCGACTAAAAGTCAGTGATTATAATAAAGTGATCCTTATGAGAAACATTATGAAAAGTAGGTTCAAGGTCTTTATGTAATGAACCTTGTTGGTGGTGGGTGTTTTTTTTAACTACTGTAACCAAGTCCATCCCCGACACTTTGACATGCTGATTCCCCAACAGCTCTCTGTTCACTTCATGTTTTACAAGACCGTACTTGTCAGCAGGGTGTGTTACCCTAAATTCTCAGGTCCCATCGCCGCACTGTCCTCCTTCACCTCACATCCTCCTCACTTCCTTGATCCTTGACAATGTTTCCAGATCTTTCTGTCCCACCCGCTGCTGGGGGAAAGTTATTTATAGGGTACTTACGACTTAACAATGTGCGGTATTTCAAATTTTCACTCATAAGACGGGCTCAAAGAGAGCAGTATTTTTAACAATGGTTTTCAAGTTTAGTTTTAATGCATCACAATCAGATCCCAGTGAGCAAGGGGACGACTATGACCGTGTCCTCTGCAGTGTGACAGGGTCCGAGGGAAGAATCCGCATTCACACTGAGCTTGCCCCTGCATCCTCTCAGGGGGGCAGCCAGGCTTACGGCCTGTTGTTTCAAATCTCTCCATCTTAGTTCGAGCTGCTATAAGGACGTACCCTGGACGGGGTGGTTTATAAACAGCAATTTGTTTCTCACAGTTATGGAGGTGAAAGTCTAAGGACAGGGTGCCGGTATGTTTGGGTTCCGGTGAGGGTGAAACCTCTTCTGGGTTATAGAAGGCCAATTATATTCTCACAAGGCAGAAAAAGGCCTGGAGAGAGAGCTCTCTGGGGTCTTTTATAAAGGCAATTGGGAGACTCAGACAGTGAGAGATTGACGGCAGTGGCCCTGGGACAACGCTGAAATCCCAGCACCCTGACCACCCACAGCCACTGCGGAAGCCTCTCTGGGCCCCTCAGGGAAACAGAACGAGGAACAGGGGAGGACCAGCTCTGTAGATTCCTGCCCTGGCTGCTCCGCCCAGGGCTGCCAGCTCCACGGTGCCCATGGGCTAACTGGGCCCTCTCAGGTGGAGAGAGCCGGCCCTGGACATGTGGCCAGTTGTGTGAGTGGTGGCCGTCCACACGCATAGCTGATGCCCCTCTCTCCCCTGGACTTGACTGCATGCTCAGCTTTGGAGCCCCGACACATTAACTGACAGCCGGAAACACAGCTCTCTAAGTCTCGCAGTCGTAAGCGTTTGAGGCACTTTGGCTACTTAAATCTAGCGGTCAGGGAGCGGTCACCCGCAGCCATGCATCTCCTTATCATCTGATGGATCATCTGTATCTAACTGCGTGCCCCTTGGCACCATCTGACAACTCCAGGACTGTACGTGCTTATTAGCAGGTCTGAGTCCCTGCTCAGTGCACTGCCCCGAGCGCATGGGTCCTCTCCTCCAGGGCTGCCCAGACAGTTCAGTGCAGTTCTGTGCAGATATAAAAGAACCTGAAGCACAGGCTTGCATTCCAACCCTGTCTGGCAACATAAAACAGAAACTGCAAACCTTCATTTTGCATATTTTATGTAGAGAGGCATGAATCAAGCGTGTTACTTCAGCCTTGACAGAGCCTCGGGCGGCACGCTGTCCGGGCCTCTGTGCACAGGCGCAGAGTTAAGGTGAGGGCTTCAGCCCCTGATCTAGGCCCTTCCAAAGCGCCAAGGAGTGCTGATTGCATTATCATAAACACGGATGCTGTAGATGGAGCCTAAGGCAGTTTTGAATAAATTATGGAATCCAGGACCATTTTTTCTGGCAGAAACTGTACATTCTGGTCTGGGAACATGAGTTTTCTTCTAATGATGTACACTTCAAAATGCTCTGATTTAACTTCCCACCTGACAGATAAGGAAATGATCCCAGGATCAAGGAGAAAGAAGCTGAGGTCTTTTCCCTGCAGTTGAGAATTAGGTAATGCAAATACCTAATCGAAAACAGCGTGTTGGACTGCTGTGCTCCCAGGAATCTCTTCCTCTCAAAGACTTTCATTTTTCCTTAGGAGAACTATAAACCACAAGGAAGTGTCAACAAGGTAGACAAACATCAAAAATTTATACTTAAGTTATACTTTTTTAAATTCTGGAAAGAAATATATTACAAATGCTAAATATCATATATTTTAAGCAGGTCCTATAAATGTAAATTCTACTGTTTTCCTAAAAATGACTCTATCAACTCCGTGGTGCTGCTGAGCTGGGCAGTCAGAACCGGGTCCTCCCGAACCGAGAGGCAGCACAGACCTGAAGAGACTCCATGCGCAGACACTGTGGGCAACCACACACCAGGGTCAAAGTCTTAATTTCCAAAGCCTTTCAATTTCAACAAATGCTTGGGAAATAGGGTTAAGAAACCATGATTATTATGATTATTTAGTTAGCAACAACCCAAGAGTTCTCCAACAGGACCCCACTGGCTCACTCATCTGCTGAGCAGACATTGATGGGGGATTTTGATGCATCAGGCTCCGTAGCAGGACCTAGGACAGGCAGGGCAAAACGGTGAAAGAGCCTTCTCCTTAGTCCCTATCAAGTATCAGAAAAAGATAAAAAGTGGGCCCAATGAGCCATCACAGGATACACTGTTAAGTGATAAATACTGTGGTAAGAGACAGACCAAGGAGAGCAGGTGGGGACCACCGAGAACAGGGCGGCCAGGGCAGACTCCACTGTGACAGTGACCTAGAGCCAAGGCACGAGGAGCCATGGAATGTGGTGGACAGGCTCGCTGGGTGCAGCAGTGATGTGATAACAGCTCAGGTGAGCACAAGCTCAGCCTGGGTGACCAGGAGACAGCATGGTAGCCGTGGGCCAGAGCAGGGTGGGGGGGGATATGGTCAGCAAAATGGGGGGGCCATGGCCCACATTCATGTATTGCAGGAGCTTGAGTTTTTGCTGGGAGTGACACTAGGGCCTTGGGATGGATCTGAGCCAAGGAGATGCTAAGGCAGGGGCACCCCAAAGAATACATGTCTTCAACAAGGTCAGAAGCCAAGGAAAAGGATGCCCCCTGCAACAGGTGGATTGGATTTGGGCAGGAGGAAAGGTACCTGTCTGAGGGTGGGAAGAGTTGTTCTGGGTGTCTGCTAAAGGAGGAACATGACTCTCAGGTATGTGATAGTGGGGTGGTGGATATAGAGGGTCAGAAGTGACCCCTCAGGCCCAGGCCCCTCCCTGCTTCCGAGAGCCCCAGGTCCAGGCTGTAGGAGCAACACGGCACTCCTTCTGAGTTCCAGTAGAAATAAAGGAGCAGGTGGACCAGAGAGGCCATCAGGAGGGGACAGCAGAGCATTATGGTTCCACCAGGTGCCGTCTGCACTTACAGAGGCAACAGCCCGGCTGACTGGGTGCCTCACTGCAGCCAGGGGACGTGCTGAGAAGGCCGTGGTGACTTCACAGTCAGGAAGGCCAGCTGCCCATCACAGCCAGCTCCTGTTTCCATAGAAACAATGCCCCACCCTGGACAATAGCCCCCTGACCTTTTAACAGCTAACTAGGCATAGGGAAATTTAAGAGCTGCATTTCCTATCCATTCAAAGGAACTAAAAATCTAGAAAAAAGGAAGAGAACTACAGGACACCCTTTCCACATACAAAACGAGGACTCAGAGGTCAGGACACTCGCCGTGAAAGAAAGATGGAACACCGTGCAAAGCTGAGCGCTCCTGCTGCACGTCCGGCCATCCCGGCGCGGCGTGGAGCTCGGTTTCTGAGTTGTAAATAGCCTTGTCTTGAATACATGGGAAACCCAGAGCACAGCACCCAGGAAGCTCACAGACTCAGGGACGTGTTTCTCTCCACACTGGGGGCTCAGCCTCGGCAAGCTTTTCCCTGACATCCTCTCTTCTCTGACGGGAAGGTTCTCGAGTCAAGGCCCAGAAGTCTCATCTCAAATATTTCCCTTACTGCCGCTGTCTCCACTCCCACCTCCCCAGGGACCCTGAGAACATCCGCCCTTTCTTGTTGTTTTCCCTGCCACCCCAGAAAACCTGTTCCCTCAAGAAAGGATCAGAGACCCATGCCCTCCAAGGTCTCTGCCTTTCTGGGGCAATTTCCGTATTGGTCTCTTCGGGAAGTAAAAAGCTTTCTGTGGGGTATGAGAGCTTGTCCAACAGCAGCTCCCTGGAATACTGCTGGTTTCCACAGCAGACGGAGAGACAGACCACAGCAAATCGCGCCCTGCCTTTCCAAGCACCCACTTACGCTCAATCCACCCCATCTCAACCACCATGGACTCCCACAGCCGCACCCGCGCGAAGTGGGCAGAGGAGCACACCACCTGGGCTCTGCGGACGTGGGGACACCTGCAGAGCCACACTCAGGGCACCCTCATGCCCCCTCACGTGAGAGACCAGTCCTCTCCAAACAGCCTGAATTCCAGCTCAGAAAAGTCTAAACCAAACTGGATCAGTTCCTGCACTTGCAGCCCTCTCCTGTCCCTGATCCATCCCCACCTATCTGGCATCCTCAGGTGAGTCTCAGCTGGGCCCGCACTCCCTCTGCAGGCTGGGGCAGTGGGCAGTGTGCCCTGCACTGAGGACACAGGGGTTCAGTTCAGCAATCCCCTGCAGTGCACGTCCCTCAGCCTGGATGGGGGGCACGCCGCTGCCAATAGGAGGAGGCAGAATGTGTGTCAGGAAGCAGAGCTGAAAGCCTGGGGAGGGCAGCAGGCATTAGAGGACCTCTGTGCCCCCACGGACAGTCCTGGGACCTGTCGGGGAGGGGGCTCGTCTGCAGTCCTTAGGCAGCATCAGGAGAAGGACACGGCAGACGTGGACCCCAGGACCTCACCTGCTCCTGGTCTGGGAGGCAGTGCCCATCCTCAGAAGTTATGGGAAGATGAGGGGCCATGAGCAGAAGCTACAGAGGGCACAGGGCAGACACACAGCACCCACCACTGTCTATTTACTAGACCTGCTCACTAGGGGGGCTGTAAGCGTTCGGTACCCTGAAAGTTTGTAAAAACAGAGGAAATCACTTCTCCTCTCAAGACTTTCACAGAGGTTGCTCACTTTTGTTATTATTTTTTAACACTTATTAAGTGGGACATAGCATGAGGCACCCTGTAGGTCAGGTACAGTCTGGAAATATGAGTGTTGTGGATAAAACCCCAGAGGTCAGCAGCGTCCCCTGACCGCCCCCCACTGGACGTTCTGCCTCTCCCTTTTCCCTCTCCTTACACAGATTCCTTTATTCCTCCTCCTCTCAGTCCTCTTAGATTCCCTTCTTGCACCTCTCCTTGGAGGGATTACAGGTATGAGCCATCGGAGACCAAGGCAGGTAGATGCCTGAGCTCAGGAGTTTCAGACCAGCCTGAGCAAGAGTCAGTCCCCATCTCTAAAGACAGCTGGGTGTCCTGGCAGACACCTGGAGTTCCAGCTACTTGAGAGGCTCAGGCAAGAGGATCATTTGAGCCCAAGAGTTTGATGTTGCTGTGAGCTGTGATACTACAGCACTCTACAGAAGGAAATAGAGTGGCACTCTGTCTCAAAAAAATTAAAAAATTCAAATAAAATCGTTATCAACTTTAAAAATTTTCTATTTCAGATCATTTGATAATTCCAGATCAGTCTAAAGATAAATGTTCTATAAGTTGTTAATGAAAAAGGCTGATTTTTTTTACACGTATAAAGTCAAACTAGCATGCTTGAAATGGAAGCAACTCAGCTGGCAGTGCTGGGCACTCCATCCCTTTGACACTAAGTTCATGCCCCAGAACTGAAGGAGGAAAGGATTACAGCGACTCTTTTTTTTGCGGGCAATGCTCTATGGAAGGGATCAATCCACCGCGAGCAGCAGTTCTCCCGCACCTGATCAATGCGTTGTTATCATCGGAGTAATTAAAAGGAACAGGGTCTCGTACAATCAGTGTGTACATCTCACTCAGCACTCCTGCCAGTTGCCGGCAAAAATTAAACTCACCAATCATCTGATCCTAAAGGAGAAAAAGCTTTGGGTAAAAGATTAAAAAAAAAAAAATCGTCAATTTTATGATGGGAAAAAGTGTCAGATGCCAACATTTAGAAACATTCCTGTCTACCAAACGATACTTGAATATTATTTTCATGTAGGAAAATGAGTTGATTCCACTGTCAAAAATATAAATTAACATTATGTTATTCTAATGCTCCAGCTCGCCTTAAATCTGCAGGTAACACATACCAGTAAATTCTGGAAAAGTGAGCAGAGCAGCAGCAGAGAAGCGGGCGGAGGCTTCAGGTCCACCTCCAAATCCTTTGCTTCTGGCAAAGAACTCAACCCACTGAGAAGATACAATGTTTTTCACAAAAACATACTTTCTTGTCTGGTTCCAGAGAGCAAAGTCTTGTTAACACATTAAAATGTGTTTGCTATAATTCACAGTTAACAAATGACCCCTTTAGATAAAGAAAAATTGGTTTTACCCTTACTAATTTTCAAAGCTCAAAGAACAGCTCTTGGCTGAGGTCTCCCCCTCGCCAAGGTCTCGGTGAAGGTGATGGGAGCCGTGTGTGGGGATGGGACGCAGAGGTGCTGGATGCTATATTTGGCCTCAGCCGTCATCAGCTCACAACGCCTCTCTGTGTGCCGATGGGCGCTTTGCTCGTAATGGAGATGGCTTCCTGATGAGGACTACATTTTCCGTGCTGACTTAGTAAGCAGAATTTTACATAATTTTGTTATTGACATAATTTTAGCGAAATTCTTTATTGACATAGGATGACATTGGCAGTGGAGTGGTTACTCATGTTACCAAAGCACTCAACGGTGATGCCGTTTAGGGTAGTAGGCATTTCTTACCTGTTCAGCTTGTTCTGAAGCATAAACACTAACCTTTTGAGGAGGATAGCTACAGGGTATTCAGCAGGGTATTATAGATAGTGCTACAGGGTCGTACGGGGACCTGAAGATTGCTCCCAGAAAGAAACCAAGACATTGAGAGAATCTAATTTGCACAAGCTCACAAACATGTGTACCATGCTAGGAAGTGGAAGAAATGGAAATAACTAGTAGTAGACATAGATGTTTAGGCTGGAAAGTTACTTGGAATAAGTAGATATAAAGAGAGAATGAATGGTAAAGTTAAGGATCTAGTCCATGTGGATCTCTTGCCACCACTGCAAAAATGATCTTGTAGCTGCTTGACACGAGGTAAAACATGGAAAACGGATCAAGATCCACAAGGTCCTTATAATTCTAGAATTCTCCAATTCTGTAAAATAGAAAAGCAAACTAAATTATCTTCAGAAGGGACACTCAGAGACGTGTACCAGGGTGATGAAGCTACTGTAACAATCTCCTCGCGTAGAAGTTCTAGAATGTACTCGGCTCCCTTTATATAAAGGTAGATAACATCTGTAGAAGCAAGCATGGAAAGAAAGAATAAAATACTGGAGACCGGAACCTTGGAGAGCAGGTTCTTCCGTCTTCCTACCCAAAGTGGAGGAGCAGGAAATGATCTACCAAAGCCTAAGCTCAGACAGGGAATGTGAATCAGCGGGCAGCGTGAAAGGGGCTAGACACAGAAAAGGTGAGGACAGGGTGGCAGCCGTCCACAGCACAGGTCGTGACAACACCAAGACGTGGAGGAAGGCTGGGTGCGGTGGCTCACGCCTGTAATCCCAGCACTCTGGGAGGCCGAGTCAGGAGGATCTTTGAGTTCAGGAGTTGCAGACCGGCCTGAACAAGAGTGAGACCTCATCTCTCCTAAAAATAGAAAAGTCAGCTGGGTGTTGTCACAGACGCCTGTAGTCCCAGCTACTGACTCAGGAGGCTGAGGCAAGAGGATCACTTGAGCCCAAGAGCTTGAGGTGGCAGTGAGCAATGATGCCAGATCCCTCTACCCAGCGTGACAGGAAAAAAAAAAGACCTGGCGGGAATCCCACAGGCTCTTCCATGCAGTAAGGAAGAGGACGTCAGTGGCGTGGCACGTGGAGTTCCCCAGTGAAGACAGCACAGAACGTTAAGTCTGTGTCCCAGCTAGATGGGGAAAGAGGATTACTGATAACAATGCAATCAGGGAAGCTGGGTAATAAAAGAAAGAAAGAAAAACAGGATGATAGCTAGAGCTGGTAGTAGGAACCAGGGAAGGCCACATCTGTTTCTGTTTGTGGGCAGAAAAGAAAGAACAGGCAGAGAAAGAGGGGAACAGCGGCCGTGTGCGTCCCAGGCCTGGCACATCACAGCACTACTTTGAAAGTGCCACTGAGATGAGCACTGGGTGACACGTGACTTCCCGCTCCTCTTCAGTAAAGCTCCCCAGGGCCCTGTGACATCCCAAAATCCCTTCTGCAGGTGGAAGTGCCGTCCAAATACTGACCAAGTAGACAGCTGCCAGGTTTAGCCTTTTCCTCATTTATTTGGAAAATAGTGTGAAATTAAATTTAAAAAACATTTAAAATTAGAAAAGAAGAAAGTAATAGAACATACAAATGTATTTGTGAAACAAGCTGTTTAAGAAAGCATCAAGTGGCCAAATCCTGGAGATAACAGGACGTTGCGATCATACCAGTGAGAATGCTGCTAGAAGGGGGGTGGTTGGCCTGACCGCTGGGACGCTCAGGTGAGGAAACTGGTCCTGCCAGGCCGGCAGACGCCATGCACAGTGACTTGTCATCCAGTCCCTGTTTTAACCAATCTGCTGTTTTAAAACCCTGTTGTCATCACCTTCACATCATTGAGTGTCCCCAAAAGTGAGGACCCCAGGAACTCCCTGAGAAAGCCACTGCTCTGTCAGTGACGAAGTCTCCAAAGCCCTTCAAGGAATTGAAAAGAAATTTCAAGCAAGGCCATGACAGAGTTCAGTACGTTTAAAATTAGTCACAGTTAACTCCAATTGAAAGTTGAGCAATTCCACTGAAAGTCACTTCCAGCAACAATTCCTTTAAGAGTCAACTTGTTTTTAAACCTAAACAAGGAATTTTAAATCAAAAGTGGCTATTTATTTCAGAGGAGCTGCCTAAGTAATTGACTTTATATTTAAATAAGTGTAAGATTTATGAGGAAGCTGATAGGAAAGGCGTGCTGACTTTATTTCTGAGTCAGACGTTGGATCTTAGACCTGACTTACCCAAACACGCTTTTCTGTGGAGCTACTCGGGTAGGAGTCCCTCTGCTACAGTGTGGTGGGTGCTCGGGCCAGACATTATTCATTACCTCCCAGCACGGAGCACCCACATTTGTGCAGGCCTTGTTAGACCTTATCTGTGTAGCCTCGTTAGACACCTTCAATTTTCTTTTGAAGGAGAATTGCCCATTCCCAGCCATGTTCAGGCCCCGTGTGTGTGCGTACATACACAGAGGTCAAGGGCTGTACTTTATTTCTCCCTGTCTGGCTGGAAGGACAAGAGGCACAAAGCCTGAAGGATTTTAAAGATAGGCCAATTACCATCATCTCAGTGAGCAGAGTGGGAAAGATGTTTCGGTATCTCAAAGAAGTTCTTCCTGACTGAGAAGCCACACAATAGCAATAAAGCCATGAGCGTGGGGACTGAGGCAGCACTAACGCAAAGGGGACGGTTCAGCACCGCGGACAGCTCCCACCGAAGCAGCCCAGATCCCAGGAGGCTTAAGTAGGAGCTGAAATCAAGCCCTGGTTTGCCCAGAAGTTCCTCAGCAATCACAAGAGAGACCTATAATAATATGCAATGCCTCCCTAGTCACTTGTATGTCTCGGCTTTAAATTTGTGTAGCAGAGTGATTACTCAAAGATTCATCGATCTTCATGAGAGCTGGTATCTAAAAAGCAGTTTTTATGCATAACAAATTTAAGTAGTCCCTCTCAAGCAAATTGAAGCTTTTGTTTCTAAAGGAAAAGTGGTTTGTTTGGGAGGCACATCTATCTTTTGGTGAATTTTTGGACCTGTCTTTTCCAATTTTTAATACCTTTCTCAGAAAAACAAGCACATAGTTTTTTAATTGATGCCACATTTAGCATGGTCACTGATTTAGTCATATATTTTGAATATAAAGGAAACATGTGCCCTGAATTTTTCAGATATACTGACTATGACCAGATATATATGTACAGATAATGAGAAAATAAATAAGTAAACAAAATTTACTTATTTACATTTTGAGTTTTCCAGGAAAAAAAACTGATATCAGAACTTAAACATAAGTTAGAGACATGGCATAGCCCCATCAAAAGAAATCATTTACATGTTATATCCCCAATTTGTTCTTCAGTACAACAGTACAACACTTTTGTTTATCTGAGAGTTCTAGACATGTGTCAAAATGAAAAGAAGGAAATACATACCCCAAGATGTTTTTAAAAATATGCAGAGACCATTTGAAAAAAAAAAAAAAATTCCAAAGCTCTTGCCTTTCTTTGCTCCTAGCGACACCTAGAGCCTGTTCAGGGGAACTGCATGTTGCTCTCACGCCAAACACCCATGGTTCAACACAACAGCTTTAAGTCGGATTTGAAGCAAAAAGCACATTTTCCCTGTCTTGCACTGTGGCTTAATTGTCTTCCCCAAGACTCTCGGGGGGTTAATCCTCCAAAACTCTCTACCCTCCCCAAAGACTTCTAGTTCCTTGAACCAGAGGACTGAAGTTGTGCGTTTCCCTCAGGACTCAGCCCACCAATCGAGGGACACCTCTTCCATCTCTCTCTATATAACTGAGAGAGTCTGGAAATAACACAACTGCATGCTAAATGCGATGGAGGACTGTATGTTTGTGTGCAAATCACATTTCCCACCAACTTTTGTCCTCTCCATCAAGTCTCTGAATCTCCATTCATGACA
Organism: Galagoides demidoff; assembly: GCA_963574575.1. Taxonomy (NCBI): domain Eukaryota; kingdom Metazoa; phylum Chordata; class Mammalia; order Primates; family Galagidae; genus Galagoides; species Galagoides demidoff. The sequence goes on from CAUYQV010189984.1 coordinate 12,182, forward strand.
CAAGGCAGAAACCACCAGTAACAATAAAACTCACACTGATTTTATAACATATGGAGAATCGTCCTGTGAAGACACTCAATCTCTACCCCCCACTCGACTCCTGCTCTAAAGAAAAGAAATGCCCAACAGTGAAGCACTGTGCCCTGCTCGGGGGCAGCACCTGGGCAGGGAAAGGCGTGCCCTGGGTATGGCCGGCAGATCATCTAGAGGCCTGTGTGGCTGACGAGGAAACTCCCCAAAGGTAGAGGCAGCCTACCCGTGTCTAGGGCTGTACCAGACCCGCTGCTCTGGGATTTTTCTCTTTCCCAGGGAAGAGAAGGTCTCAGAGATAAAGGCCAGTTTCCTCTCTTGACAGTCCTACCAGCGCTCTGAATGGCTGGAAGGGATCCACGGCAGGTGGTTAAACTCACCCATCCATGGGGCCTGCGGTTACCCTGCACCGAGTCCTCGGTTACTAGGGCGATATGCAAATTCCACTTTTGAAATCCAGGGTACCAGCCCAAGAGTAGGAAACATGCCCTCAGAGAAGTTTGCAGGTAACAGGGTCTAAGGGAGAGTTGCTAGTTCAAGGCTAGGAGCCCAGACAGACCCGCCTGACGCCTATCAGCACAATCGTGCTGGGCCCTAGGAGAGGGGGCTGGAGCTCGATGCCTTCACTACGGTATTTTTCGTAAAAGATAATCACCACCACCAGCACCGTCACTGGGAGGAAAGTGCTGGGAGAAGTAAGAACAGGAAGCAGAGGCTTTGAGTCAAGGGACAGAGCGGGATAGTCAAGGAGGGACGCAGAGGGCGGGTTCCAGACACAGGTGGAAGAGGAGAAAACGAGCCTGAGACTCTATTTTCCCTGAGTCTTAATGCAGTTGGAGGGAAAAACAAAGGATTCAACTCATAAACACAGACAGAGCTAATTCTCTACTTAGGATCCGTGGCAGCATGCGGTTAAAAACAGACATCCACGCATCCACCCCCAGTAAATTCCAGACCGCAGCAGGCGCAGCACCCAGACCCCGCTCTCTCCAGCCACCAACTCCTGGCCGCCGCCGGCTGCAGACAGACCGGGTCCCGGACGGCCGTGACCGAGATCTGACGCTACGGTGTCTGGGCGCTCGGGAAGTGGGGGTGGGGGGTAAGGTGCGACCGAAGACCGCCGAGGTCCTCCAGGCCGCCGGTCTCGCCCGTGCGCTCGCCCCAAGCCCCGCGCCACCCCCCACCCACCAAGATGCTCTTACGTCCTCCTCGTCACCGTCGCTCCGCGCCTGGTACTGGAACCGGGGCCGGCCGCCCGCGCCGCCGCCGCCGCCGCCGCCGCGCTCCCGGGGCGCCGCCGCCTGCGCCTGCGGGCCGAGGGGCTTGGCCCCGGCGCCGCCGTCCTCCTCGGGCCCCTGGCCGCCCAGGAGGTGGCTGGCCTCCGGGGGCGCCGGGAAGGACCGCGAGGTGTTGATCTTGCCCGTGAACCTCTGGTACAGCGAAGCCATCGGTCACCGCGCGGGCTCTTGCTGTGTCTTTGGGGCTTTTTAATATTTTGTTCTGTCTCTTTCTCTCTCTCTTTCGGGTTCCCGCTCCCCTCTCCCCTCCAGGAAATTTAAAGGAACAAAAGAGGAAAAAATGAACAGAAATGGGTGGTGGGGAAGAAGCAGCAGCAGAAAGGCGAGCCCGGCGCCGGCGGCCGCTCCTCCGCGCGCCACTCTCGAGCCGCCGCTGGGCGACTCTGCCTCGCTCAGCCTCCTCCGCCCCCTCCCCCGGCGGCTCCGACAAGCCCAGGGTCTGGGTGTGTTTTCTCCCTTTTCTGTTTTATTTTATTTTATTCTTTTTAACTCCTTGCCGCGCCACGTACGGCCTAACCAAAGAGATCCAAGCAAGGAAAAAACCAAAAAAACCTCAGGGAGGGAGAAGCCTAGGCCCCAGATCTGGCACCACCTAGAGACCGGGAGCGTTCAGGGCGCCGCTCCGCGCTCCCGCCCCCGGCCCCGCCGGCTCCTCCCCCGCCCGCCCCCTCCTCCACAGGCCCCGCGCCAGGTGGGGCAGGGGCCGGGGGCGGGGAGGGTGCAGGGCGGAGGCGGGGGCCGCACGTCCCGGGCCAGGGGGATGAGGGACCTGGGGTGGGTGCGCTGCTCGCCGAAGGTCGCGCCCACGGTGCGCAGGGAGCGCGGCGCGAGGGAGGTGAACTGGACGGGGAGGCCGGGGCAGAGGGGCGCGGGGCCCGGGGCGCCTTTTCACCGCATCTGCTCGGCGGCAGGGCCCAGCCCCTCCGAGGGGCTCCAGTCGGGTTTTTCCATCTGCTTTTCTTGACTAACTTGGAACACCGACAGCAAAGACCCTCGAGGGCCTGGGGGTACAGATGGGGGTTGGGGGAGTGACAAGAAGGGTTTGGAGGGACCAGATGCGAGAGATGCAGGTGACAGATAGGACCTCCCTCCTTCCACCATCAAGCTTGTCCCCAAAGAGAGACTGTCTGGCGCGCTCCCCACGGGCAGGGAACGCAGTGGGAGGCCCGCGGCTGGCGGGGCAGGCCCAGGAGCCTCGGGAGCGCGTCCCCCCTTTCGCGTGCACCCTCCATCCCGTGCATTGAACACAGCCTGGCCGAAGCGTCCGGGATGCCAGCAACTTTCCCAGAGCTTGGCCGCCCCCCACTGCTGACCCCGCCGCGAGGAAGCCAGGGTCGAGAGGACGCCACGGGCTGAGCGCGCCGGGCCGCGTCAACTCGTTTTGCTGCATTCGGACGTGCTCCAGCGCCGCTGTGTGGAAACGCGGCAAACTGAGCGGCGCCGCTCCGCACCTGCGGCTGTGCTGTCCCCTCCCTCCCGCCTCCGGTACCCTCGCTCTCTTTCTTCTCGGATGCTTGGGGTGGTCTTTCTTGAGGAACGGAGCGCTCTTCCTCCTAATCTCGGCCCCACGACCGCCTTGTGCAGCTGTCTGCAGCCCTTCCAAGCCCAGGTGGATCTGCCCTCCCTGAGCCCAGCCAGGACCGGGAACAGAAACTGCGGAGGAAAGGGCTATCCGGGAGAAGCTTGCACCCTCACCTTCCCCCTCCTAGGTTTCTGTTACTATTCCCCTGCAGGGTTTCAAAATAACAGGCAGTGCCACCAGCCAGCGGGCGCACCACGGCCCCCAGCCGGAAAGGCCCAGAGGGAGGCCTTCCTGGTCCTGAAATGGCCTGGGGGTGGGGTGGGGTGGGGGGGAGAACTGACGCTGGCGAAGTCTCCTGGAAAGAAACACCGTCCAATTCCTTCCCTAAGCTCTTACTTCAGGGGGTAGTTTTCAGTTTTAATCAAAATGTATACCACACTCACCCTCTGTTCATCCCACGGTGGTTTTCCTCTACTACGAAGAAATATAAATCATGAAAGTCCTTCGAAAACACCTTTCCTTTACAGCCACTATAGAACCAAATCAAACCAGTATCCACTGCAGAAGAGATACCAGGCAGGTGAGTCTGGGACGGGGACAGCTTCCTTTGCCCCATTTTAGTTTGCAGACAACTAGGAGAGCCATAAAACTCAACTTCCAAAGTCATTCCATTTAGATAAATACAAAACCTTGCCCTCGGGCCCCGCCCCCATCCCAGCTGTGCTATTGACAGGAGGAAGCCGCCTTTCCCAGTGGGAGTGGAGAGAAGCCTCCTGCTGGTCCCAGCAGCGCCAAGATCCTGACATTTCACTAAGGTGGATCCTCCTAATTAGGGTCTATGTAATATGGATGCACATACATATTTGTACACAGACTGCAGGAATAGATGTATCTTGTACTGATAAATTTCATGGAAAATGTTAAGTGCATAGAATAGTTTCTGTGCCACACACATAGCTGGGTACATAGTAACAGTACCAATATTATCCAACAGACTATTGTTGGATAATACATGAGCAATACAATAAAGAAGGCCCTCACTTTAACAAATTATATCCGCAAAGGAGGTTGTAGGTCTTCAAACTGCAATTTGGTCAACATTTTAAAATGCTGATTATTCAGAAAATATAAATGGATTCCATTTCAAATTATTTATAAGGTGATTTAAAAAACTACAAAACAACAGGGGAAAGAGTTGAGGTAAAGATTTGTGCTGAGAGTAGCAAATGTGAAAATTAATCGGGAGCAATGGAGGGGAGGGGAGGTGGGCAGGAGAGAGCCAGGGCCCCTCAGAGGCAGGTGTTGAAGAGGGCTGCGGACAGTGCTGCCCGGGACGCTCCTCACGGCCAACCCTCAGCTAACTCAGAAAGAATCAGGCTACTTTCCCCTGGCACACTCAACCCGACATCCCCAGAAACATGTTAAAGACTGTTGTAGACGGTATGTCTGAGTCTGTGCACTCTCCCACCCAAACTGCTCTCAACCATTGAGACACAGATTGCAGTCTCTCCGTAGAGACTCTGAGGGCTGGGAGGTCCCTTCTGCAGGAGAGTGAACTGGCTACTATTTTAGACTGAGGGAGGAGACAGTCTTAGAGAGTGGACGCTATGGCATTTTATGTTTATAATACACAATTAATCGTCCCTTAAGCTAATGACCTTTATAGCAACCCACATATACAAAATAAGGAAACAGATACTCCAAAGAATAACAAAACTCCCCAGTGGGCTCAGCACCTGTAGCTCAAGTGGCTGAGGCACCAGCCACATACACCAGAGCTAGCAGGTTCGAATCCAGCCCAGGGCCTGCCAAACAACAATGACAACTACAACCATAAAATAGCCGACGTTGTGGTGAGTGCCTGTGGTCCCAGCTACTTGGGAGGCTGAGGCAAGAGAATCGCTTAAGCCCAGGAGTTGGAGGTTGCTGTGAGCTGTGATG
>CAUYQV010189987.1:0-11765 GCA_963574575.1 Galagoides demidoff
TTTTTTTAGAGACAGAGTCTCACTTTGTCACCCTGGGTAGAGTGCCATGGCATCACAGCTCACAGCAAGTTCCAGCTGCTAGGCTTAGGCAATTCTTCCCTCAGCCTCCTGAGTAGCTGGGACTACAGGCACCTGCCAAACTCCCAGCTATTTCTTGTTGCAGTTTTGCCGGGGGCAGGTTAGAACCCGCCACCCTTGGTATATGGGGCCAGCGTCCTACTCACTGAGCCAAAGGTGCATAATAAAATTACAATTATTATGTAGCGTTTTCAGAGCTACTGGAACATGATAACACACCCAGGTCCTTAAGGGCAGCCTTTGACTGATTTTACAGAACAAATCCTTTTATTAAAAAGGGTGAAGGCTCGGTGCCTGTGGCTCAAGTGGCTAAGGCGCCAGCCACATACACCTAACGTGGCAGGTTCGAATCTAGCCCGGACCCGCCAAACAAAAATGATGGCTGCAACCAAAAAATAGCCGGGTGTTGTGGCGGGCGTCTGTGGTCCCAGCTACTTGGGAGGCTGGGGCAGGAGACTCGCTTGAGCCCAGGAATTGGAGGTTGCTATGAGCTGTGATGCCATAGCACTCTACCCAGGGGACAGCTTGAGGCTCCGTCTCAAAAAAAACAAAACAGTAGAATGGATAAATAAATTCATCCAGCAGTACTATTTTTTGTTTTGTTTTATTTTGGGTTTTTGTGTGTGCATGTGTTTTGGGTTTTTTTTTTTTTTTGGAGAGATGGGTTTTGCCCCAGACTGGTTTTGAACTCCTGGCCTCAAATGATCCTCCTACCTTGGCTTCCCAAAGTGCTAGGATTACAGGCATAGGCCACCAGGCTTGGCCTTTTCTTTTCTTTTTGGGGTGAAGGAGGGAAGATGGGGGTCTAACTACTGTTTCTCAGGTTGATCTTTTACCTCCTGGACTCAAGCAATCGTCCTCCCTCAGCTTCCCAAGCTGCTGGGACTATAGGGACCTACTCCCCCCCCTCCCCCGCCTTGGCTATTTCTATTAGTTTGCTGAGAATTTTTTTTTTCTAAATGAATGTTACATTTTATCAAGTGCTTTTTCTGTAGCTATTAAGATAATTATAGGTGTCTGTAGTCTTAGCTACTTGGGAAAGTGAGGCATGAGGATCTCTTGACATCAAGAGTTTAAGGTTATTGTGAGCTCTAACACCACAGCATTCAACCCCAGGGCACAGAGGGAGACTGTCTCAAAAAAAAAAAAAAAGAAGAAGAAGAAGAAGAAGAAAGAAAGAAAAAGAAAAGAAATGTAAAAGGCACATACAAAAAAAATTAATAATAATTACATTGTTTTTCTCTGATAAACCACACATGATGTATTATTGTTTTTATCTCTGCATTCCATTTGTTAATGTTTTATTTATAATTTTTATAATAATAAAATATGTTGTAATTTTATAATATACAATGTATTATTTGTCATTTTCCTTAAGATTATATGCATAGGTTTGGCACTTGTAGCTCAGCGGCTAGGGCACCGGCCACATACACCAGGGCAGGTGGGTTCAAACCGAGCCGGGGCCTGCCAAACAACAATGACAACTGCAACAACAACAACAAAAGCTGGGCCTTGTGGCAGGCACCTGTAGTCCCAGCTACTTGGGAGGCTGAGGCAAGAGAATTGCTTAAGCCCAAAAATTATAGGTTGCTGTGAGCTGTGATGCCTCAACACTCTACCAAGGGTGACATAGTGAGACTCTGTCTCAAAAATAAAAAAAGATTATATGCATAATTCATATACAGAAAGGGTTTTTGTTTTCACACCAGATTTATGTTAGCTTTACAAATCAAGTAGATAACTGTTCTCTTTTTCTCTAATCTCTGAGAGGGTTTGAGAAAGGTTGTCATTATTTCTCCTTAAATAATTGGAAGAATTCACCTTTGGAGACACCTCAGCCAGAATTATCTTTGTGGGATTGTCATTATAGATTCAATTTCCTTAACATACATTAGAGCATATGGTTTAATTTTTTTGTATCAATTTTGTAAATTGTATTTTTCAACTAATTTTTCCACTTCATTGAAGTTGTCAGATTTATTGGCACAGAGCTCTTCATTATATTCTCTAATTTTCCTTTTAATAATTCTACAACATACAGTGACAACACACTTTGAAACTATTGATATTGGCCATTTGTATTTTCTCTCTCTTTTATTGATTATTCTTCTTAGGAGATTATAGATTTTATTGTTATATTTACAGAAAAAATTTTTGGCTTTGATAATTTTCTCTATTGGATACACTGTCTTTTTGAATGATTACTATACTTCATTATTTCCTTCTTTCTACTCTGAGTGTTTTTCCTTTTTTTCCCTTTTTCTCTCACCTAATCCTCTTTGAGTTTTATTTGCTCTTCTTTTTCTAGTCTCATAAAACGAAAGCTTAGAATATTGACTTTCAACCATCCTTTTTTCCTAACATCTTCATTAGAAACCATAAATTTCCTTCGAAGCATTGCTGTAGCTGCATGTTACAATTTTGATATGTTTTATTTTTATTATTCTTCAGTTCAAAATATTTCCTAATTTCCTTTGTGATTTCCTCTTTGACCCACAGGTTACTTAGAAGTATGTTCCTTAATTTCTATACATTGTGGAATTTTCTGCTTCTCTTTTTATGTTGATTTCTTGTAGTCAATGAATATACTTTGTATGATTTCAGTCCTTTGAAATGTGTTGAGACTTGCTTTAGGACCCAGCTTGTGGTCTATTTTTGGTATGCATTTGAACAGGAGGGGTATTCTGCAGTTGTTGAGTATAGTGTTCTATAAATAACGGTTAGGTCAAGTTGCTTAACAGTGTTGTTTAAATATATTTATATGGACTTTTCGGCCTTCTTGTTTTTAATAGTGACTGAGAGATGTTTGTTAAAACCTCCAAGTATGATTGTAAATTTGTCTATTTCTCCTTTCAGTTTAGCTCACTTTTACTTTATATATTTTAAAGTTATGTTACTTATGTCCATACAGATTTAGTACTGTTGGTTTTTATTTGTTTTTGTTTTTGTTTTGTTTGGAGACACAGTCTCACACTGTTGCCTCAGGTGTCCTAGTTCACAGCAATCTTAAACTCCTGGGCTCCGCCACAATCCTCTTGCCTCAGCCTCCCAAGTAGCTAAAACTACAGGCACCTGCCACAATGCCCAGCTAGCTTTTCTTTTTTTAGTAAAGATGGGGTCTTGCTCTTGCTCAGGCTGGTCTAGAATTCCTGAGCTCAAGCAGTCCTCCCACCGTGGGCTCCCAGAGTACTAGGATTACAGGTGTAAGCCACAGCACCTGGCCTGAGACCATTTTGAGATGATGTCTTGCCCTGTCATCCAGGCTGGAGTGCAGCGGTGCGGTTTAGATTACTGCAGCCTTGAATTCTTGGGCTGAAGTGATTCATGAGCTCCAACCTCCAGAGTAGCTGGGATTACAGGCAAGAGCTACCACACCAGGCTAAACATGTTCTTTCTTATCTCTAGCAATACTCCTTGTCTGAAAGTACACTTTGTCTCATAAATATAGTGATACCAGCTTTCTTTTGATTAGGGTTTTCATGCTGTTTGCTGTTTTCCCATCCTTTTACTTTTAAGTTGTCTGTGTCTTTATGTTTAAGGTGGCTTTCTAATAAGCATCATATTATTTATGTTTCTATAGACACAGTGACATCCATTTACATTTAACGAGTTCACTGATATAATCTGATGTAAGTCTACCATCTTTTTTTTTTTTTTTTTGAGACAGAGCCTCAAGCTGTTGCCCTGGGTAGAGTGCTATGGCATCACAGCTCACAGCAACCTCCAACTCCTGGGTTCAAGCGAGTCTCCTGCCTCCACCTCCCAAATAGCTGGGACTACAGGCACCTGCCACAAGGCCCGGCTATTTTTTGGTTGCAGCCATCATTGTTGTTTGGTGGGCCCGGGCTGGATTCGAACCCTCCAGCTCAGGTGTATGTGGCTGGCGCCTGAGCCACTTGAGCCACGGGCGCCGAGCCAAGTCTACCATCTTTATATTTAGTTTTTCTTTGTTTCATCTTGTCTGTCTTCATCCTTCCTACCTTCTTTTCCAGTAATTTTTAAATTTTTATCTCCTTTATCTAATTTTTACTATTCATTTAGTTATTATTCTTTTAGTAATTACAAAATAATATGTTTAAAATACTAAGTTCTACTATTCAGGAACATAGTGCATTTCTTCATTTATTCAGGTCCAGTTAAGCCTGCAGAAAATTAAGTGGTTTGAAATTCATGACTACATGGAACCCCAGAATGCAGCCTTGTTTGGAAGTAAGGTTTTGTTTTTGTTTGTTTGTTTGAGACAGAGTCTCAAGCTGTCACACTGGGTAGAGCCCTGTGGCATCACACCTCACAGCAATCTCCAACTCTTGGCTTAAGTGATTCTCTTGCCTCACCTTCCCAAGTAGCTGGGATTATAGGTGCCCACCACAATGCCCGGCTAGTTTTTGGTTGTAGCTACAATTGTTGTTTGGCAGGTTGGGGCTGCATTTGACCCTGCCAGCTCCCCAGAAGTAAGGTTCTTGTGTATATCATTAAGGTAAGGATTGAGATGAGATCATACTGGATTAGGGTGGTTCCTAAATCCAATGAAAGTAATGGATACGCAGACATACAGAGAAGAAGGTGATGTGACAAAGAGGCAGACATTGAAGTGAAGCGCCCTAGTAAGCCATGGGATGCTAAGATTTGCCAGGACCGCCAGGAGCTAGAACAGATGCATGAACAGTATCTCTCTCCCTCAGAGCCTCCAAAAATGTACCAAGCCTGCTGACATCTTTGTTTGAGACTTCCAGCCTCCTAATCTGTGAGACGATAAATTTCTATTGTTTTAGGTCATCTACTTTGGGGCCATTTGTTATGATAGCCATAGAAAACTAATACAAAGCCCTTTGGAAAAGTTTTAAGGTTTATTAATATAAATCTTGCAAAAGTCTCATTATACTTATTCTTAGCACTTCATAGCTGGTATTGCTATTATGAAGAAAATCTTTAAAAATGTTTTTCTATCTGATTATTGCTATGGCCCTAAGGATGCTATCATCTTTTATCTGCTTATTTATTGAATATTTGTTGTAATTGTTTTTTATTATTCCTATTGATTTTCTGGGTTGACCTCAAAAAAACATTCTGAAGAAAATTAAATCTTATATTGCAACCATCTAGAGATTGCCACTGTAAACTTAAATAGATTTTTTTTTTTTTTTTAGAGACAGAGTTTCACTTTGTCACCCTTGGTAGAGTGCCATGGTGTCACAGCTCACAGCAACCTCCAGCTGTTTGGCTTAGGCAATTCTCTTGCCTCAGCCTCCCGAGTAGCTGGGACTACAGGCGCCTGCCACAATGCCTGGCTTTTTTTTGTTCCAGTTTGACCGGAGTGGGATTTGAATCTGCCACCCTTGGTATATGGGGCTGGTGCCCTACTCAGTCAGCCACAGGTGCCACCCTAAATAGATTTATTTATGTTGACTATCTCAAATTTCTTTTGTAAAATATCCTAGGTCATGACATAATGATTTTTAATACATTGCTGAATCTATCTCATTAATATTTTATTTATGATATCCCTATTCTCATTGGTGGAATGGCTCTATTGCCATAGTTCTTTCTGTAGGTCATAGACATGTTAGAAAATCGAATAAAAGCCTTATACCCTCTCTTCTGAAAAATTATTGAGACACAACTATCTATATAATTTCAAGGATTTGGGGGCCTTCCTGAAGTTCCATCCATGAATACCCAGTGTCTAAAGACTCTAGGTAAAGAACTATAACCTGGACTGAGTGTGGTGGCTCATGCCTATAATCCTAGAACTGTGGGAGGCTGCGGCAGGTTGATCACCTGAGCTCAGGAGTTAGAGACCCTCATCTCTAGTAGGCCAGACCTGGTGGCTCTATAGTCTCAACTCCTCAGGAGGCTGAGGCAGGAGTATCACTTGAGCCTAAGAGTTGGAGATTGCTGTGAACTAGGCTGACACTACAACACTCTACCCAGAGCAACAGAATGAGACTCTGTCTCAAAAAAACAAAACAAAATGAAAGAAAAAAAAAATGAAAACCTGCAGTCTGATATTTTTATTTCAACACCTTCCTTGCCAGGTTCTGGGCTCAGAACTACACTAAAATTGGAAACTCTTACTTTTTCAATTTCTCTCTTTCTCCTTTCTTTTTTTCCTTTCCTGGTAGATTTGAAAGAATTTGTGTCTAAAGTCTTTTGTGGTTTAGACATCATACTTTAAAAATTTTGATTATTGGGCTTTTTTTTGAGACAGAGTCTCAGTTACCCTCAGTAGAGTGCTGTGGCATCACTGCAACCTCAAACTCTTGGGGTTAAGTGATTCTCTTGCCTCAGCCTCCCATGTAACTGGGACTACAGGAGCCCCCGCCACAACACTTGCCTATTTTTTTGTTTTATTTTATTTTGTTTTATTTTTATTGAGATAGAGTCTCACTCTGTTGTGATGGGTAGAATGCCATGGCATTATAGCTCACAGTAACCTCGAACTCTTGGTGTTGAGCAATCCTTTGGCCCCAGCCTCCCTACACCCAGCTAGTTTTTCTTTTTCTCCTTTTTTTGGACAGAGTCTCACTCAGTCACCCTGGGTAAAGGGCTGTGGCATCAACGTAGCTCACAGCAACCTCAAACTCTTGGGCCCCTGAGTGATCCTCTTGCCTCAGGCTCTCGAGCAGCTGGGACTACAGCTGCTGGCTAGTTTTTCTATTTTTAGTAGAGACGGTGGTCTCACTCTTCCTCAGGCTGGTCTCCAACTCCTGAGCCCAAATGATCCACCTACCTCAGCCTCCCAGAGTGCTAGGATTACAGGTGTGAGCCACCTCACCTGGCCTAAAACCAGTGCACTTTATAATGAGACATTTTAATTTAAATAATCTCACTATGTTCTAAATTAATCAGAGCCTAAAAATAAAAATAATTGGCTAAGTAAACTTGATTAGAATGTGGCAGTTTTAATTTAGGTCAAAATTTTTCTGAAACCGAGTGTTGTTGATTCTGTCTATCTATCCGTCTATTTTGCTTCTCGGACCTGGGGGGTCTGGTTTTGAATTTCTGGAAGACCTATAGACAGTGTTTTGATGACTGTCTCTCTGAGGTGGTCGGAAGCAACAGCACCCAGAGTTGCTGCTGAAGTTCAACTGGTAAAAGGATAACTATTCCTCCCTCAACTGAATGAGAAACTCATTTAATTCAGAAACTACTGCTCACATAGTGCCCAATTTCTAAGCTCCTTATATACCTGACTAAAGGTAGATGTCCATTCTTTCAACTTTGTAATTCCTTTTCCATTGTCAGTTTTTAATAATTACATTTTTTGTAACAATACTTAAACTTTCCACGCTTCATCTGTGAGTTTGTCTGAGCCACTCCTCTCTCTACTCCATTGCTTTCTTGCATCCTGTGGAGCATAAGATTTCTGAAATTGTTATTTGTTTGCAGAAAACTGTTCCCACCTCCCCATCCCTGTCAAGGATATTAGTGTGTTTTCTTTATCCAAGCATCACCCTGATACCAAAACCAGGTAAACACCCAACTAAAAAGGAGAATTTCAGACCAATTTCACTAATGAATATAGATGCAAAAATTCTCAATAAAATTTTAGCCAATAGATTACAGCTTATCAGTTCCGAAATTTCAGAATGTATCTAGGTATGGTTCCTCTTCTTTCTTTCTTTCTTTATTTTTATTTCAAGTTCCTTTATTCCATGAATATTTACAGAACATCAACTATAGGCAAAACATTGACATAATCATTGAAGATAACATTGGGACAAATATATCAATTTTATGAGGAAACAAAAGCATTATCTACAAATCAACTATGAGATAAGTGTACTCATTACCACTGGAATTCTTCTCATTGTCCCATGGAACATTCTCTAAAATTGATATCCTTGGACACAAAGCAAACCTCAATAGAATCAAAAGAATTGAAATTCTACCTTGCATCTTTTCAGATCATAAGGCACTAAAAGTGGAACTCAACTCCAGCAATTATGCTCAACCTCACACAAAGGCATGGAAGTTAAACAACCTTATGCTAAATGATAGCTGGGTGCAGGAAGAAATTAAAAAAAAAATTATTAATTACTTTTAGCATAACAACAATGAAGACACACGCTACCAGAATCTATGGTATACAGCAAAAGCAGTCCTGAGAGGAAAATTTATCACTTTAGAAGCCTACATGTGGAAATCAGAAAGTGAGCATATCAACAAACTCACAGGCCATCTGATGGAATTGGAAAATGAAGAACAATCTAAGCCTAAACCTAGCAGAAGAAAAGAAATATCTGAAATTAAATCAGAGATTAATGAAATTGAAAACAAAAGAGTCATTCAGAAAATTAATGAAACAAGGAGTTGGTTTTTTGAAAAAAATAATAAAATAGATAAACCTTTGGCCAGACTAACTAGAAATAAAAAAGTAAAATCTCTAGTAACCTCAATCAGAAATGATAAAGGGGAAATAACAACTGATGCCACAGAGATAGAAGAGATCATCTCTGAATACTACCAGAAACTTTATGCCCCAAATTTGACAGTGTGAAGGAAATGGATCAATATTTGTAATCACATTCTCTCCCCAAACTTAGCCAGGATGAAATAGATCTCTTGAACATACCAATTTCAAGCATTGAGACTAAAGAAACAATAAAAAAATCTCCCAACAACAAAATGCCCTGGTCCAGATGGCTTCACACCTTAATTCTATCAAACCTTCAAAGAAGAGCTTACTCCTATACTGCAGAAATTATTCCAAAAGATGGAAGAGGAAGGAATCTTCCCCAGTACGTCCTATGAAGCAAGCATCACCCTGATACCAAAACCAGGTAAACACCCAACTAAAAAGGAGAATTTCAGGCCAATTTCACTAATGAATATAGATGCAAAAATTCAGGGGAAAAGCTTATTAGTGAAAGGACACAAAACTTAGATCAGATCTGTGATAATCACCCAGGAACTAGAGGCGTCCTTGATTTTCAACCAGAAGTAGGCTCAGGTTGGCGACCTTGATTTCAACCACAAGCTGCCCCCCCTGTTTGTTTGCCAGACTTTCAAGGAAACTGAAGAGGAATTCATGAGGAATGAAGAGAACGAATTCCAATTCCGGAGGGGGAAAAGGATACCACACACAGGAAACAGAATAGAACTTTACCCAAAGCCGCAAATCCATCTTCTTAGAATTTAAAGGACGACACTAGATTTACCAGATGACAGCAGGCTGTTAAAGAGAAGAACAGTTAAGAGGATAAGAGAAAATCCTCGGACACTTGAAATGTTATTGCGAAATTAAAACTTCGGCAGAGCCCAGACAGCGCATGGTCCCCCGGTTGCACGTCACACTCTGAGCAGCGGCACCACCCCCTTCCCGGACTGTCACTTCCGCCAGGCCGACAGCCCTCGGCCGCTTCTGGTTGGTGGTTGGTGGCCTGACCGCCCGCCGCTCACCTGCCACGCGGCCGGAGCTCGCCCTGCGCTGCCACCGCCCTCGCTCACCCTGGGGATGACCGGGGGCGCACCTCACAGCGCGCCGCCGCGGCACCTTCCCCATCTTCGCGCTCGCTGAGCCCGTGCAGCCGTCATGGCCGTCGCGCCCTCCCAAGTGCGCCAGAACTACCACCCCGATTGCGAGGCGGCCGTCAACCACCAGATCAACCTGCGGCTGTACGCCTCCTACGTCTACCTCTCCATGGCCTTCTACTTCGACCGGCACGACGTGGCCCTGGTGAACTTCGCCCGCTACTTCCTGCGCCAGTCGCGTGACGAGAGAGGCCGCGCAGAGATGCTGATGCAGCTGCAGAACCAGCGCGGGGGCCGCATCTGCCTTCGCGACATCGAGAAGCCCCCCGGCGCCGACTGGGTCAACGCCCTGGAGGCCATGGAGTGCGCCTTCCAGCTGGAGAAGAGCGTCAACCAGAGCCTCCTCTTCCTGCACCGGCTGGCCAGCTACAAGGGCGACCCGCAGCTCTGCAACTTCCTGGAGACCCACTTTCTGCATGATCAGGTGAAGACCCCGAAGGAGCTGGTTGGCTACCTCACCGACCTGGGCAGCCTGGGGGCCCCGGAAACCGGCCTGGCTGACTACGCCGTTGACCAGCTCACCCTGGGCGCTAGCAACCAGGAGAACTGAGCTGGGACTGTCCCCACAGCCACGGGTGCTTCCCTGGATCAGCCACCAGGCCAGGGGAGCATATTGCCTTTTCAGACCATTCCTTTAAGGTTTTTTGTTTTTTTTTTCCTTTCTGTTTTACCACTGTTTCCAATAAAGTTACCTGGTTCTTGAAGCAATAAAGGTGTCCAGTTGATTCGTGTATGCAAACTCTCGCCTTTTAGGAAGAAGGGCAGAGTCCCCACGCAGGGTTAAAATGGGTTTCCCCGGGACTCTCCACCCACCCACACAGACCCCATCCACATGCAGCTCGTGACCTCCACAGATGGAGAGGAAGGGTATTCCACGGGCCCCTGGAAAGCACAAAATTAATCTTGCCCGTATAAACTGTGTGGACACGTGGATTGGGTTGAGTGGGAAGCCGGAGGCTGAGGTGAGGTGGGCGGTGTGGGGCCCTGGTATATGTGTGTGGATCTGCATAGGAAAGTGTTCAAACATGCTCTGGAATTCGTCACAGCGACTGCCTCTACAGAAACATTGAAGGTGACACTATGGGGCAGGGACGAAAATAAAGAGGCCTTTGACTTTACACAAAAAGTTCTATTTTTAAAGGACGCCAAGGTTACTGTTTGTTGATTCTAAGTAGCAAGATGGGGGCCCTGGAATATGGCACGCAGAGTCAGTCCCTCTTTGACCAGCTCACGCTGGGCCACAGCGATGACAGGGATTGAACCTTAGGCTGGCTTCCTCGGAAACACAGGTGTGGTCACCTGTGCCAGGCATAGGTATTGCCCTCACAGCACCTCTCCATACAGAATTGTCCTTCAGTGTGTGATGTGGAAAATAACCGAGGTTCCGGGTTGTGGACGTGAGCTCCACGATTCACGGTGGTGCTTTTATTAACCAGGCGAGCTTTGTGGTGGTTGAGGGGGGTCAGCACACCTTGGGTGCAGACTTCACCTCTTGTAAGAATCTGAGATTCTTATGGGACATCCCAAGGCAAATGTCGCTCAGCTTGCTGGAAAAATGAACAATGCCTCTTCCATTCAAGCGGTCCCAGTGGGATGTCTGGTTTTGAAACATAGATGGGAGAAGATCTTGTCCTGTAGATGAAGTTGAAGTCACATAGCTGGATACGCTCTCTCCAGTAGAGAGCAGGGGGAATGTGGCACAGCCAGCCCCAAACCCAGGGCTCCTGAAGCTGAAAGCATCATTGAGGTGTTTGAACACCTGGAAGGTTGCTGGCCCCATGTTTACCATTTCCTTCTCCCAGACTGTGGCCCCCAGTGTCCACTCGCCTTGCATCCCCAAATCAACCTGTCCTGATGTCAGTGTGGCCTCCGGTTCCTCCTTCCAACATGTAGACAGGAGTTATTTTATGGTGTTTCGGCTGTGAATAGAAAAACATTATTTCCCAGTAAAAGAAGGTTCCTTAGGGAAATGGTAGTCATGTAAGTCTGTTTTTCCCCCTCTCATTTCACAACTCTGCCTTCTCCCTCAGTGTCTTCACTACTGATCCCAACGACGTTTGTATGTAAAACCTAAGATTGTCCAGGTTTCTGAAAACAATACTGAGAACGCTTTTTCTTCTACATGCAGGTCACATTAAAAAATATAGAGA
>CAUYQV010189992.1:0-15399 GCA_963574575.1 Galagoides demidoff
TCAGGAATATTAAATGCAAAGGAGCAAGCAAATTGTAACCTACCAGATAATACCCAATAGACATTTTCTCAGGGAAATTTTTTTTTATACTACAATTGCTGCTAAAGAGGAGAAATTTAATCCACCCATGCTATTGGCTATTTTTTTCCCCCTTAGATGGAAAGGGAGGCAAAAGCATGACCAGGGAAGGCTGTACTGACTGAATCCCCAAGTTTGTAGACTCCAAAGGGGATTCTTGCTATTTAGTTATGCCTGGCTGAAGACAGTGCATTTTCTTCTATGATGTATATGTCACTTTTCATTAATTCTGAGAGGCCTGTTCCTTTAGAAACCAGGGTAAACAGAGTAGTGTATTGGATTAGATCTCTACCGTGAATAAATTTATTTTCTAGCAAGTGTAAAAAATGAGCGAGGCCAAAAGCCCCCAGAGCAGAAAATGTCACAGTGATTGCTAATACATTACTGCACAGAGAAAGGCCTAATAAAACCCCTATTAGGATGTCATACCTGCTTACGACTGAATTCTCCAGAAAGTTTATTTGATATGTCTAAGCCAATTATCAAAGTCTTAGTGATAAGAAGCAGCTCGCTGGGCCTGAATTTGTCAGAATAGAATGACTAAATTGTGGGAATTCATGGGCCTCTGCTTTGAATAATTAACTTGGCTCTTTGTAGAATGCATATACTTTGGAAACTAATTTTCTCTTTGCACAAAGCACTTTGCCCTTGTGCTGCCTTTGAAAAGTAAACTGTTTAGCTGTAAGGTTATTCCCTTTTTCATTATATTGGCTGGAGCTTCCTTTTCTGTCTTTCAGCCCCACCCTTCCCCTTGCTCTTTGTCTTGGTGGCATCATTATGACTGGGCTGATGGAGCTCTCAACTGGAAATATGATACGCAGTGATGACATTCCTCTAACTGGAATTTAAGCACTCACTCTGCAGTGATGCCGTAATGACTGTTTCTGCATTTTGTTATGGCTAAAAAACAAAGTTTATTTTCAAAGAATTTGAAGATTTTTTTTTTTCCCAAGGAGAGAAGCAGATGTGTTGGCCATATACACGTATATAATTCTATAGATACAAGCCTGAATTGATTTTAATGCATTTGGAATTACAAAGTTGACAATTTGGATCAGATGGGGTAGCCAGTTTGTGCAAACAACCAGGCAAAACAAATCAAAGGGCTTTTTCTCCCCTTGAAGATTTCTCCCCCTGAATGGGCCAAACAGAGGCCTTGCTTTGGAGAGGGTAGACAAGTGTTTCTCAATCTGTGGGTTGAGATGTGCCAATGTGTGGGTTGGCGTGTGGAGTGGTCTGTGCTTCCTCTTTAACTCCAAGGTAAATCCCACAGTGGATTTTGTCAGTGTTGTGCACTAGCGCCAGGAGTCACTGCCCTGATAACGTTATGCTTTGTCTCTTTGGAGATCTACTATTGAAAGAAAATACTCTCTGGAAAGCATGGAGAGAAACCATCAAGGCGCTGGATGTTTTGGCTGGTTGCATGATCTAGGACTTGACATTTCTTCTTTCTGCACCTTTGTTCGGTAACTACAATAGGCATCTAGGTGGCTACACACCTGGCAGAAGGGTCTTGAAGATTAATGAAAACTTAAAATTCCTTGGAAGAAAAATAGTGTAGGGTTACAAGCACGGATGACTTACTTCCTATACAATAGAAAAGATCCCTTCTGACTGATTCTAAGAAACCCCATTGAAGATGACCTGCTTTCTTCCAGAGAAATGAATTACTCTATATCATGTCCTGTACTTTGGCTCACACAGAGTTTCTAATAAAATACTATAGAATTAAGCTTTGGCTAAAAGTAAATTGCAAAATCAAAGGTTCTGTATATCACTGCTTTTCTTTCCCAGTCACACAAATCAGTCAATAAAGCCTGTGAAAATGGCTTAGCACAATGGAGTTTTCAATGAGGTGAAGCACCGAGGCCTGTGGAGATTGATTCTTGGCACTCATAACATTTACTGACATGGAATGGGGTACCCGTGTACGTGGGGGAAAAACATGTCAACATCCCCTTCCTGCCCTTCTAGGTCTATTTCAAAATGTTCTGCCCAAATTTTGTAAGATTCTTGTAAAAATGACTCTTTACTTTGGCCAGTGGATTATTAAATATCCACCATAGAAAAGAGAGAGGGCAAAGGACAAAGGCCTCTGAGGTCTTGACCGGATATGTGTACCGACCAGTCTGATGCTCCAGGGTGATTCTCAGGGAAAGTAAAAATAAAAGCAAATGCCTGGGAACAAAATTATTCCTTGTCTTTTAAAAATATGCTTTTGAGAGGAGGTTGGGTGATGATCGTAAAAAAGCAAATAAATGATGATAAAATGTCACAACTCCGAAAATGATTAAGAATCACTGCTCCCAGAACTTAGATTCTAAAGAAAGCACCCCACATCTGTACGCGTGTCTCTTATACATATGCTAATCAGTTCTGCTGATAATTTTAGCTTTGGGTTTGTTTTCTTCCTGTCACTATTTTATGTTCTTAGTTGCTAGACTTCACATGCACATCCGGGCTGGGGGCAACACAATGGCTTATCATTTAAGTTCGGCAGAGTATGATGGAAATGTGTAATAGTCCTTTACACTAGACATTTTCTTTCAGAAGGAAGAATCTGGTGAGCACTGTTGAATAATAAGAAGGGTTTTGGGTGAATGGAAGAAATCAGGGAGTAAGTACAGTATGGATTTATGTCTCTAGTCATATTAAGATATTTAAATATTCCCGGTCATAATGACCTACTGATTCCTTCATCTCTTCTCTAAGTGGATTGTATTAAAATGAAATACTTAAAGGGTGGCACTGTGGCAGATGCACGAATCGTTTATTCTTGCTCTCTTTTTGCACCTGGAGATAAGAAATACTTCTCTTCAACTATGATGTCTAATAAGGTGTCTTAGGCCGTGTGTAAAGAGGCTCTGAGAGGCTCAGAAGGACCTTGCACTGAAAATGGAGCTGCCCCAATCAAATCCCTTTGAGAATTTAAGCCTGAGGATGGCATTCAGGCCCAGGAATCCACACGCAGCGTCCTGGCCTTTGTGCAACACAGCCTTGGCAGTTCTGTTTGCCAGGTCTCTCCTTCCCCAGCCCTGCCTCCCCAGGAAGGCCAAGACGACCTGCCTGGCCTTCTCATCCTTTGCTTTATTACCTCCCTTAGGCTCTCAGCATTATATCTATTTCATCTTTCTGATTTGGTCTCTCTACATTACTTTATTTGCTCCCTGCTCACTTTATTACTTTATACCCTCCCCCAGATTTTCCCTCCCACTCTTCCCCTGCCCCCACCCCATCTCCTGGGTTTTATTCCCATTGGCAGAAACCAGCTGAAAGGCAGAGGGAGAGAGTGCCCACTGGTGTAGTTCAGTTGGGTTAGTCTCTCCCACGTCACTGGGCAGGCTGAGCAAGATGGACATGAAGCTCAGGAGGGAAGCAGAAGATGCCTACATACTGGGCAAAGGCCTGCACAGAGAAGCTGCCGTTTTGGGGACTCTTTGTCCACCCTTGCTTTTGTGGGCAGAGTTCTAAGCACACTTAGTTTTCTATTTTTTTTTCTTTAGTTAATGTTTCTCAAAAGACCAGAGTATTCTGAGCCTGTAATAAATGTTGGTTATTATCCTAAGACATTCAGATATCTAGGCCTTGACTCGACTCTGAAGAGGAAAGTTTTATGCTTCCCCATCCATACTCGATGACTTTCCTACCGGAGGGTCAGTGTTCCAACGTCTTTCTAAAGCAGCTGTCTCAGTGAAAAATCACTTCAGGGCAGGTTGCTGTTCCCGTATAAGACCCTCCCAGGGTTTGGTAAAGTGGAATTTACTTGGAGGAGGAGAGTATTCGCAGTGGTCCTGAGAGAGGAGGGTTATTGCTTCTGTGATGTGCGCCTCTCCTGCCTGAGAAATGCTGACTGGAATGATTGTGATTTCTTTTAGTTTCCAGACTTTTCAAATACATCTCTAGATAACTAAGCTTGGCATTTTGACTCCAAACTTCCACAAAAATCCAAAGCTGCTTTTGAAAATGTAATTTCATTTTTAAAACTCTGTCTTAATGTATATTATTTTATTTTTAAAGTTAGTCTAAATTTATGAGAGTATCATCAAGTCAGAATTCTTCATGAAGTGCTTGGTTGAATCAAGTCCATTGAATGTTTGGCTTGTTTTCTGGAAGCCAAATGTTTAGACCGTGGGGAAATGAGAAAGGCAAATGACACTGCATCTGAAACTCGCCAAAGCTCATTTCAGCGACGTTGTTTTTCAAGGGTGGTGGGTATGTGTGAGCTGACTGTGAGCTCCTTGTTCTTAGAAAAAAATTATCTTGTGAATTAAAAGTTTTTTTCTAACTGATACACAATTATACCTGTTTATAGGGTACAGTATGATGTTTCAGTAAATGTTTATACATGGGTCACTATGAATTTTGAGACAAATTGTGTTACGGCCCATATTTTACTTCCAAGGAACACAGGCCATAGCACCCTTTATGATTCACCCATGCACATTTCAACTTACTCAGCTTACTGGTGTCGTTGGGAGGTCTTCATTTGTTTCCCTCTGTGAAGATTTTGTATTTCTCAAAACTTTCAAAATGACGCACATATTGTATAGTGATTAGCTCAGGGTAGTTAGTGTGTCTACCACCTCAAACTTTTGTAATTTCTTTGGGTTATCACTATTATGATCTTTTCTAGCTATCTTAAAGTATACAATGCCTTATTAGCAGTACTAGCACCCTACTATGTTCTAGAACACCACAACTTATTATCCCTCTTAACTAACTGTAATTTTGTACCTGTTGACCAACTTCTCTCTACCTTCCCCCCCTTCTTCACCTTCCCCACTGTTACCACCCTCTGGTAACCACCATTCCACTCTCTACTTCTATGAGACCAACCTTTAAGGGATTCTGATCTTGTGTTCTAAATGAAGTTGTGCTACCTTCAAAGGAAGGAGAACTTTAGATCTAAGTGTGGATTACGTGGCTGTATATGATCAAGTTATGTCCCAGAAAAAAAAAAAGAGAAGGAAAAATAGAAAAATCTTACATATAATATTTGGTGTTGTTTTGTGTTTTTACTTTAATAGCTCTAGTTTCCTATGAAAATAGTTTTCTTTATGGTTGTTTATTTCTTTCTACTTTGGAGATACAGTCCTTTGTGAAATTCTAGCCAGGACCTGTGTTTTTAAAAACAATTCTATATGGTCAGGTATTGCTTTATAAAATATGTCTGAGAAATACATAATTTTATGATGATATCAAAATTATTAGGATGGAACCATGTTATAATATAAAGATTGGAACATTGGCTTGGTATTTGTGATACATATTAACTACCCTACATATCATCATATAAGCACATTTTTGAAGAGATAATTTTGGCTCATGGTCTAGCTGACTACATGTTATAATAAACAGCATTAGGTTGGGCTGTTTTAAGATGGCAAAACTGAGCATCGAACTTGTAGGGACATCAAGTGACATGGCAGGAGAGTTCTTCAGGCTCTTACAGTAGAACAGATAGGGCTTCAACAGCCTAAGGAAATTCTGCCAAGCGTTAGCTTAAAGACTTGGCAAGTTCCTAGAAAGCTCTGTGCCTAAGGCTTTACCATTAGTATAGAAACTTATAGCGTGAGCTTTGGGTACTAACCTCACTCACAGATTCATTGTACTTTCCTTTTGCCCCAGTCTCCACATTTATTTATTAAATTGACAATAAAGAGAGAATTTGTGTGAATGATGAGTTTTGACTAACAGTATGATCGTGCAAAGCTTCGGGGTTCCACTTTGCGTCAGATCTCAGAAAATCAGAATTAGAGACTAATCCTTCATGGGACAGACAAATGATGCAGCATCAGAAAAAAGCTAGTAAGTTCACAATGTGGATTTTGTGCTCTGTTTAAATTAAATCCAAATCTTCTGTACTTATTAAAAATGAAGCTTTCTTCCCCTTTGGAATAAAATCCAATCTTAGCTACTCTCTTCTTGGGATCTTAGGAAGCATGGCAAATACTCAGCCCATTTGCTTCTTAAAGTGTTTTGAGTGCATGTTTAAGAAGATAGGATATTGTCATCGAGTAATTAAAAATTGAATGGTGAAGGATTTTGGAAAAGGAATTTCCTTTAGAGATATGCGTTTGTCTATGTATTTTTGATCCTTAATTATGAAGATTATCTGCTTTGTGACATTTCGATTACAGCTGCAGTGACCTGTTTGAAGTCAGGTTTACAACTTAAAGGCAGCCTAAAGGTCAAAAGATGGAGAGAAGAATATAATGATAATAATGAGAGGTTTCTTAGGTATAGTTACATCCAATTCAGTGTAAATCAAATGAATGATGCCAGAGGACTTTTTAAAAATAAATCACAAAATGAAACAAAAAAAAATTCGCATCTTCTTGAGTGACAATGCTTCAAACAAGTGAGAGCAGGAGGGCATTCAAATCTGGAAGGCCATTCTCAGCTGCAATAGCGAGACTAAATCGCCACCTCTCTTATTTCCAAATAACCTTTCCAGTACCCAGAAGCTTTTGTAAAGCCAGAATGCTGTTTGTTTATTTAAAGAAGCTCATTATATAAGGATTCTGCACATATCCCTTAGCAAATCCCAGACAATCTTGCTTAGAGCCTTATGGAATTTATTTTCTTCTTTAAATCGGCAAACAGACCTAGTAGATCTTTCCTCTTCCTTAGACAGCTATTGTCAGTCCAAATTATCATACCACTACTCCAGTTGGTCCCCTAAGCACTGAATTTCAATCAAGTGGCCTTGTTCAGATATCCTGCCAGTATTTAGGAGAGTTGAGCTCTCGCTTTTGATTGTGCCCTGCAGTCCGCATGCCTTCCTTGTGTGAATGAGGTGGATTGACCCTTCTCTGCTCCTTGGATGGAGCAGGTGGCAATGACTAGAAAACCCCAAGTGCTCAGTGCTCAGTTCTACCCCACTGCTGTGAAGGATAACCAGGATAGCCAAGGTTCCTTTGCGTATGACTCATAGTTGTGTCACTTTGATACCTTGTGCAAATCCCCCTTGCATATATAAATGATTGGCACTGAAGCTTCCTCAGAGTGTGACAAATTCTGTATAGCCCTTATTAATGTTATAATTTTACATCTGTTTGTATAATTATTTGATTGATGTATCTAGTTCTCAACCTTGGTTATATTTTGGAGTCCCCTGGGGAGTTTTAAAGGATATTTATGTATGGACCTCATCTCTGGAGGTTTGATTTAGTTGGTCTGGGGTGGGATGTGCATTGGGAATTGTTAAAGCTCCCCGAGGGATTCCAATATACAGCCAAGGTTAAGAATTGCTGCTAAAGACTATTGTGCATTAAGTGGAGAACCATGTACATCTTCTGCCCATTATTATATTTCAGCACCTAATTCAATGCCTAGACCTAGTAGGTGCTAAATAAATGATTGTTGAGTGAATTAATGAAAAGTTTAGAACATGGCTTCTTCTAACTCTTAAGAACAGGACAATAAAAAGGGCTTAAAGGAATTGGGCTTTTCTGAATATGGCTCTGGTGTGTTACCTGCGATCAAGCTCAGGTGGCCATGGCATGGCCTTAAACAACCTTGCCCCTTAAATATCCAGTGATCATCTCAGGGAACACAGGCCTCCCAACATCTCAGAGTGTTGGAGGCAGCTGCTTGCACTGGCTAGTTCATGATAGATGGTCTGATGGCTGAGCACACAAAACTCTTGGGAAAAGAATTTTTGAAACTCAACAGCTCTTTTTTTTTTTTTTTTAAACTTCTAATCAGAAGGAAAATTTTGAAGCTTAGAGATTTTATTTGAAAAGCTGCTTGACTGTTAATTAGGTGAGCATTAGGGGGAAAAAAAAAGGAAAAAAAGAAAGTGGTATCCTTAGTAAATGAGGAGAAAAACGCTTGCACAGTAGTAGATCAGCAGGTAATTGAAAGATGAGCAGGGAAAACTCAGGTCTAGGATTATATGATTTACCAAGAAATGCAAATTTTTTTTAAAAGAAAAAGCTGAGGTTTTACTTTTTACAATGTATTTGGAAATGATTGAATTTAGGTGAAATATACTGCATTTGGAAAGATACAGCTTAAGTGGTGAGATTCAGAGATGAAATGTAGGTTCTGATTCTCTGGCAGTTCACTGTTTTCCCTGGTGATCCTGGAGCTCTGCCCTTCCCCTTGGCGTTTCCCACCAGCTTGCCATCAGGGTACCTTGCTCCAGCTATGGCACTGTCTTTGGTGACGAGAGGGCAACAGTGTGGGAAGTTCTGTCCTGCTGCTGGGGGTTACCTGCTGCCTGGGGTTCCCCTTTTGCCCCCAACCAGATGAAAAGAATTTCAACACTAAACAATCCCTGTTCCTCTGTAGCTTAGGAGATAGAGTTTGTCACTCAAAGAAGCCACTCCCAGCCAGCTCTTTTACCTTTTGCATCTCCGCCAGAGATGTGTGTTAAATCCCTCAGAGATTTAGCCAGGCAGTGTTTCCATAATGTTTAACTATGACATAGTCTCATAAATGAAGTGAAAACCCCATTGGAGTCATCCCATCCAGTCACCATAGGCCAAGCAGTGCTGAAACCATCCACATAATAAAAATCGTGTATCTTTTAAAATATCTCCTTGGAGAGAGACTTCATTCCTTTTGGTCTAGTTTGGCAATCAGGAATTTAAAAAAAAATTTTATGTCATTCTGATTGTATGACATCTCTGCTTGAAATTCTTCAGTGGTTCCCTTTTACCTATAAGTAAAGTCCCTAAATATTAACAGGGGTGACATTAAACATTTTAAACCATCATGGCGTCAACATGGATGCTGGTATAGACCTGAAGAGGACTGGCCCAGTCCCAGGAAGTACCATTAGTCACTGGATTGTAAGGTCTGAAAGGAATGTCTGGAGTGCAGGATGGCAGCCTGGGGGCCCATTCCACTTGATGTGAAAGTATAGGAGAACCTCCTAGCTGACCACCTCCCTACTTCAACCACCTCCTTAATTGACCTGATTTTCATAGACCAGACACGTACCACATGTATGTATCAGCACAGTAGCCTGGTTCCTTATGGTGACCACCTCTGTATGCTGACCAGTTTGTTCCAGTCTCCTGTGTAAATCAATTTACAGAAGTTCCGCTCTATTTAGATTTTGTAACAAGTCATTGTAACTAGCTGGATATAAGCCCAGCTTATCAGTGGAACTAAAAACTTTTCTGCCCTCTGGCCCCAGCCTATGTCTCTGGCTTATCTCTTGCTTTGCTTTTCTTATACTCCATTCTCCAGCTTTGCTGAACTCATTGCAAGCCCCAAATATGCCAGACAGTTTCTTCTCTTCTTGCCTTTGCACATACTTTCATTCTGACTTGAATGCCCTTCCCTTCCTTGAATTTCTGAAAAACCTGTCACTCTTTCTTCAAGACTGTTTAACTGTTCCCCCTACCCCCACCCCACCATAGGATTTACCATTTCCTTCATGGTGTCCTTTGGTTCTTCAAATAGGTGTCTAGTATAGCAGCTATCACATTGCCATGTTATTTATTCACATGTCCAGCTCTCCATTGGGCGGTGAAGTCCTTTCAGGGCACAAATTAGAAGTGTTTCCCACATTTGTATATCACTAGTACGTAGTAGGGACTTATTTTTTGTCCAATGGACCAATAAATAATTTCTTTTGTGTAAACAAAGAACAAGTGTTCAGCATTCTCCTGCAGGAATATTTTGCACAGTTGAGATCCTTTTTTCTCTTTTCAGCATTATCTCATGCATATTAAGCAACACTAGAGAGTTTAATCTTTCTCCACATAACTTTTTGTCCTCTTTCTAGTCAACTTTGCTATGCCTTTTAGGGCTTTATATATCTTCATTATTTAAAAAGTGTGGTGGCCAGTACCGGACACAAAACACATTTAAGGTGTAAGCTGATAAATAGAACATGGAAGGCTTATTTTAGAGTCCTGGCAAGTCACACTCCTGCCAGGGCATTTCACAACAATTTCCCTTTCTTCCCCTGATGACTGTACTTCACTGCTGACTCACACTCATTTCGTCTGCTCTGACCCCTGCTAGAATTATTTGTGACTCGGTCCTTGGATGTCTCTTTTCATCTCTATTTATCCATGTCTGGTTTTGTCCCCAAATATCCTAGCTCAACCTGTCCTTATTTTTTTCCTGCTTTTAGAGGGTGTGTACCCTGGTTGTCAAGCCCGATTTGGCTTTTATTCTTGTCTTCCAGAGTGTCTGCAGTCCTGTCGTATTTGGTCACAGCTTTGGATTTGAGGACCTTACTCTTGATATAAGTAGTCTGTTTGTTGGCTGGTTTGATTAGAACAGGGGCTGTCATTGTGGCAGCCTCTGCAGGTATTCAGTGGGACATTAGCCCCAGTGGGAAATGTGCATAGTGACGTCCACAGAATGTGCTAAAGTCAGAAAAAAAAAATGTTGCTTCCCTCTCATTTCATTGGTAAAGCAATTGGGTAAAAAGATACACATACATGCCTACATAATAAGTGGTGGTGGCTGGGACGTGGGCAGCACTGGTTGGAAAGCACAGTGGTGGGCAAGTTGCCCTTCAAACCACAATGCCTGGGTTGCAATACCTCTGCCACTTCTTAGTTGTGTGACCTTGTGCTAGTCATTGAACTTTTTGGAGACTGAATATTTTCTTCGGATTAATGATGATAAGAATAGTGTCTACCTCCTGGGATTTGTACAAATCGGATGTATTAACGCTTGCTCATAAAACACAAGGCATTATTTCTGGCAGGCAGCAAATGCTCAATAAAAGTTAACTCTTGTCACTTAATCCCTTTAAGAGATGGATTTACTCTTGATTTCCTAGTAAGAGTCTTTGAATGTGGTCTTCCTTTTTGCTCCTTTCTCTAGCACTACCTTTAGCTGGAAATGTTAAGACATTTGGTCTGCAACTTTTAAATGAAGGTGGTGGCCATGGCCTAGATTCATCATTTTCCAAATGATGGCCTGTAAGTGTTCCTCGAAGGCCCTTCCAGAGGTGCTGGGCTGGGGCATGGGCAGTGTTGGGGCTGGGGAGTGGGGAGGGATGTGTAGTGGTGGTTGGGTGAGCACAGCCCATTGTATCGCACTGAGCCTACATTTATCTGTTTTTCATATTGGACTTCCACCTGAGCGTTTGCTTAAGGAAAGAGTTCTTGAAGCCAAAAGAAGTTAGGAAATTCCTTTCCAGCTTGAAAATCAGTGGTTTTGAATGTGGAACACAATGATAATTTGATTTCTACCATTATTTGTTGAATGCTGAATTAACGGTTTAGGGGAATTGCATTACAATTTGCCTCATCCAATGATGTAATAATCAAATAAAACAGATTCTAATCCTATTTAGTCAGCTTCCCTCTGTTGTTCTTCGTCTGCTTGGAGAGGACTGTCAAATTGAATTTGCTGTCCTACGTGTTTGCCAAAGTTTATTATTTCAATTTACAGCAGCAGAGATGTTATAACCTGGTCTTTTTATGTACTCTGTTGTGTTAGCTCTGATATTGTGCCAATCTGCACAAGAGAGTAATTACAGAATGATGGGCCTTGCTTTGCTTTCAGAAAGGCAGTGAACAAGTCTTTCTGATATCCAGGAGGGTGGTATATTGGGAGCCATGAGGCAGAATTAGGACTGGATTTATTCTGCTTTTCTTAGTCATAAATACCTTTAAAGAAACCCAACAAGACACTATTTAAATATTTCATAAAGCCATAAATAGGCTAATACCAAGTAAAGAATGGGCTCTATTTGAGAAAAGATGCTTTGAAAAGAGAAGGGTAAGATCAGGCTCTAAAAGCATTTAATTCATTAACCATAAGCATGTAGTGTTGGGTTTGTAATGATATCGGGGTTCTCAGGGAGGGATTCAGAATGAGGTCTCAGAAACTCACATCGGATGCTCCCGTTCCTCAGCCACATTGGTCAGATTATCCGTTGTCTGTGAGCAGGCTTTGTTTTCCCATCTGGAGTCTACATTGGGCCCCACTGCCCACTGTGATAGAAAATTAAAGAAATAGGGAGAAACTACTTCCTTTTTAACACTTAAGAAATGACAGTGACAATATGTGCTTGTTGTAAAATTCTAATGGTGCAAAAATTCGGTAAAAGCCTTGATCTCATATTTCTTACTCCCTGAATCCTATTCCTCAAGGTCATCTCACTAATGGTATTTGAAAGTGGATCCACCCAGACCCCCTTGTTTACATAGATAAAGATATACATTTACACACAAATGCATATATTAATATACAAAATAAATACAAACATATATTTACACACATACAGTTTTTTAAAAATGGGATTTTTAAAATTTTGTGTTCATTTATATAGATTTTCCTCATTTTTTAAGAAGGAAAATCATGTTTCCAGGGGGACTTTTAACTACTCCTGACTTTCAATAAAAATCTAGACAACTAGCAGAGGGAGGAAGGTTTCTACCATCATATGTGGTCAGTGCCTTTTGCCTCTGACCACTTGACCTTAAAAATGTTCTGTTTTTAAAGGTAGCCTCGGGCCTGGGTAGGGAGCAAAGCCTCCTTTTCACCCATGCTCAAGCCCCTGTTGGGAAGAAAATGACACACTAATCAAGTTGCTCTCCTACCCAGCAAATTACACCAATTTTACTTTGGGAAATCAGGAAGCCCTTAAGTGCCAGGGATCCCCATCCATTAGGCCTGGTGGGACAGTGGGGACCCTCTTTCTATTGGACTTTTCTCCCCTTTAGCTAACAGAGCTGAGTTAAGGGAGCCAT
Source organism: Galagoides demidoff (assembly GCA_963574575.1). Taxonomy (NCBI): domain Eukaryota; kingdom Metazoa; phylum Chordata; class Mammalia; order Primates; family Galagidae; genus Galagoides; species Galagoides demidoff. Next base: position 12,759 of record CAUYQV010189992.1, read on the forward strand.
CAGTGCAGCAGGCCTGGCTGATTTGTTGATACACTGGACGAGTGAGGAAAGTTCTTAAACTAATTCACTTAAGATAAGGGAACGGTTTCTCCTCAAAGGCAAAGCAAGGAAAGATCCTCCACTTCTCAGGAAACCTGTCCAAATTGTCTGCCAACCACTCAAGGGTGAAATTGAGTCTAACACTACAGCATGTATTACCAAGAGTAGACTCGCCAGTAAATATTTAAAGGGTATAAGCTAAGCTTCTCCATCACTTACCTGCGTTTTGTTTGGATGACAAGAAGTGGCAGAGTGCACGGCAGAGTGAGATGAGGTGCTTGAAAGGCGGCTGCAGGGATTAAATGCGTATTTCCTGAGGCGCCCTTCATTATGGTGGAATGGTAGAAGCCAGCCTTCCTGAAGGTTTTTCTACTTGGCCACATGCATAAGTGTTTGGGGAGCTACGTAATTGGTAATATACTTTTAAAAAAATATTCTTGTGTAAATTATTTCTTTATTTAAACTTCACAATGTATAATGTTTAAACACTTGTCAAACACTAACTCACTCGTGGCAGAAAATTATAAAAGTCTTAACAGTAGGATTAAGGATGTTATAGCTGGAGCTGATTGATCTCTGTACTTTTCTTGAAGAGGAATCTTACCACAGAGGTATAATTTGTGAAAGAGAACCACACAGCTTCAGTAGTTTGAGCAGTTGTGTGGGAAACATCGAATCCCTCTCAATTTGGTCTGTTTTTATTTATTTTTTTAACCAGAGCATAAAGTATGTTTTTAATTCTCTGACAGTCCATGCACTATGTATTATAGTCAGATTTTTTTTTTTGGTATAATAATAATAAGGGGACTATACGGCTCTCCCCTAATCTGTGAAATCTGTCATGGGTTTAAGTATCCTGCTTACATATCAAGACAATGTTTACACAATGCCAAAGTCATTTGTGTAAACAATAACAGGAAAAAAAAGCATTACCAATTCATCATGAATGGGGACATAGAGTGTTGAAGGAATTTACTAGGAAATCAGTATTTGTCACCACGTTTGTCATGGTTTATAAATCCCAGCCTAATTTACGAGGGTTTAAGGCCTTTCACCCACATATAAAAAGTGACCCATTAAAGTTAACGAGCCTTCTTTATCTGGACTCATCTTTTAAATTTACCATGTGATTAAATGTAATGAAAGAGAGATGGGGGCCATTTAAAGTGCAGCTGAGAGTGCTGTGCTGGGAGGAGGGTGCTCCTGAGTGTGCAAAGAGTTCTGGATCTGCAAGTGCCAGAGATGAGAACGCCAAAGGAAGCTGACATCTAAAACAGTACATTCCTCACAAGTCTGGCGGAATAGTGATAGGCAGACATTCACCATCAGCAATAGGTAGAGAGGGAATTGAGTAAAATGGAAAAGATTGTGACGTTCAGATACAGCACTGCAAAACAGACACATATTTAAAACTGTATTTGAGGAAGAAAAGGAAATGTTAATTATTGATTAAAAATTTAGTTACACCCAAGCCTGACATCCTGTTTCCAGCTTTACCATCAAACTCTGTTGGTTTGAGGTGGTCATTAAGGAAGACACATCAGGCTGAGTGGGTTGGGTCATGCCTGTAATCCTAGCACTCTGGGAGGCCTAGGTGGGTGGATAGTTTGAGCTTAGTAGTTTGATACCAGCCTGAGCAAGAGCAAGAGTGAGACCTCATCTCTACTAAAAATAGAAAAACCAGCCGGGTGTGCTGGTGGGTGCTTGTAACTCCAGCTACCCAAGAGGCTGAGGCAAGAGGATTATTAGAGCCCAAGAGTTTGAAGTTGCTGTGAGCTATGATGCCATGGTACTCTACTTAGGGCATTGAGTGAGACACTGTCTAAAAAAAAAATATAAAAGACACATCACAAGAAAGATGAATGACCCAAAGGGAGACCGCTGGGTACTTGAACAAGAAGACATTTGGCTGGACACTTAGAATTTGGGCCCCTGCAGATAAATGATCATATAGTTTACTTATCTGTATAGCTATGTAGAACACATACACAAATCTCCATAATGAATATTTTTAGTGAGCCAAAAGGAAAACAAAACAAAAGAGAGACCGTCAGCTTCATGAAGGCAGACGACCACGTGTGTCTTAACAAAGTGTCTGCAGTACCCTGTGAGTGCAGACCAAGAAACCTTAACATTCCCCTCAGTTGGACTAACCTCTAGATAAGCTTCTTCCTGAAGCTTATGGGGACTTTAGGGTCTCAACTCCTTTGTCTATCGGAAGATCCTTCATTTCTGGGAAACAACTGGAAAGGTCAAGTATTTAGTTAAGGGGGAGGCTTATACCAGCCTAGAAGTCATTGAAATTGGTTCTATGTGTGGATGGTTTCCACAGGAATGCCTTTCTCTGGACCTGGAGCCATCCTTTTGAAATGCAATCATCAAAAACAAGAGGGCCCTATTCTTCTAGTTTCTGTGAGAGGGAAGGAGCCTAACTTAGATAAGTGAACAATTATCAAATGCAAATGGCCTAATCATGGGAACCTCTCCTAACATCTTCTAGCACTTTTCCATTAACTCACCTCGGCATTTAAGAATCCCTCCCCATGGAATATTATGCAGCCTTAAAGAAAGATGGAGTACAGGCGAATGAGGGAGCTGGGGC
>CAUYQV010189993.1:0-24210 GCA_963574575.1 Galagoides demidoff
GGGCGCCTGTGGTCCCAGCTACTTGGGAGGCGGAGGCAGGAGACTTGCTTGAGCCCAGGAGTTGGAGGTTGCTATGAGCTGTGATGCCATGGCACTCTCCCCAGGGGGATAGCTTGAGGCTTCGTCTCCAAAAAAAAAAAAAAAAAAATAGAATCACACAACACACAGCTCAATGACTTGCTTTTTTCACTCATCATGGACATGATTTCATCACAGATGTAATTCTCCTTTTCTTCGTGTTCTCTTATTATTTACCTTTTTATTCACACTTGCCTATAGTCTAAAATTTCAAGCCCTAGGATCAAAAGTTGTTTCTTGTTAAAAAAGCCTTTTAGATTGGAAATAATTTCAAACTTACAGCTAAGTTGTTAAAATCAACAGTACAGAGAACACCATATGCCTTTTATCAATGAACTTTTTTTTTTTTTTTTGAGACAGTCTCACTTTATTGCCCTCGGTAGAGGGCTGTGGCATCACAGCTCACAGCAACCTCCAACTCCTAGGCTTAGGTGATTCTCTTGACTCAGCCTCCCGAGTAGCTGGGACTACAGGCACACGGCACAATGCCTGGTTACTTTTTTTGTTGTGGTTTGGCCAGGGGGCCCTTCTCCCCTGGTCTGTGGAGCCAGCACCCTACCCACTGAGCCTCAGGCACCGCCCTATGAACTCCTATTAACATGATCTCTTTTGTTTTATCATTCACAGCTTCTCTCTTTCGCTCTTTCTCTCCCTCACCCCTTCTCTTTCCCTCTCTGTCTCTCCTCATGTGCACACATGCACAATCAAAAAAATTTTTTCTGAACTTAATATAAGTTACATATGTGTTGGTATATGCCCTTTACCCTTAAATACTACAGTACCATGTATTTATTAAGATCAGAGATGTTCTCTTGCATAATCAACTTCAGTCAATTTAACATTAGGGCATATTTTTAATCTACTCTTTAACATTCACATCCTAATAGTCACAGTTGAACCAATAATGTCCTGTTTTAGTAATTTTTCCCTCAAGTACAGGAGTCAGTCTAAGGTCAGGGATTAGCATAAGTTGCCATTCCTCTTTAGGCTCTTTTAATCTGGAGCACTTCCATAGCCTTCTTTGGTCTTTTATGGGATTGACATTCTGGAAGAATATGACCAACCACACCCCCACCTTAAAAAAAAAATTAGAAATAGAAGTTTGCATTTGTCTGATGTTTCCTCGTGACTAGTTTCTGATTTTTCATTCTTGGCCAAAATATTGCATAGAGCACATTGTGTCCATCTGGAGTTGTAAGACACCCATCTGTCCTTTGTTGGTGATGTTAATTTTGATCCCTTGACCAAGGAGTTGTCCAATTTCTCCCCTATAATTAATGGGGTTTTTTGTTTTTCTTGCAACTAATAAGCAGTCTATAAGGAGACACTTTGAGACCATGAAAACATTCTGTTCCTCATTAAAATGTTCCCCTAGATTTAGCAACTGTGAATGATTCTTAATTGATCCCATCTTTACTATAATGGTTGCAAATGATGATTTTCCAACTTAAAGCATCTCTCTATTTCAGATAGGTCTTCCTTCTCACCTGTATATTGATTTATCTATTTACTATTTGTATGAACTCATAAATGCCCTTTAATTGTCTTTTCTTTTTGCTTTTCTTCCTTATTTATTTTCTTTTTATTGAGACAAAGTCTCACTTTGTGGCCCTCAGTAGAGTGCTGTGGCATCATGGCTCACAGCAACATCCAACTCTTGGGCTTAAGTGATTCTCTTGCCTCATCCTCCCAAGTATCTGGGACTACAGGTGCTTGCCACAATGCCCAGCTTTTTTTTTTTTTTTTTTGGTAGAGATAGGGTCTCACTCTGGCTCAGGGCAATCCACCCACCTCTGCCTCCCAGAGTGCTAGGGTTACAAGCATGAGCCACCATGCCTAGCCATAAATGCCCACTTTTATTATTTTATTGCTCAGACAGTCCCAGATTTGGCCACTAGGAGCCCCTTCCAGCTGGCCCCCATGTCCTGTTGACATGCCCCCCACCCCCAATGTTGTTTCTGAACACTTCCTTACTTTCTGGCATAGCAAGATGTCCCAGGCTCAGCTGCTACTTACCCAGCCTCAGCTCTGGAATGAATCATTTCTCTGAGGACCCCTGTAGAATGGTATTATGAACTGAGATTTGAGGGCTGCTAGAATGTCTTTTCTTCTTGACCTTTTCAGCAGACAGAGCTAGGAAATAAATGCATGTTTATCCGTATACACACAGTATGAATATATACCTGTACACACACACGTGCACATAAATGTGAACACACACACTGTAGAAGTCATAGGTTTGCATCTATACCTCCAATAGGTCTGCAATTCAGTAGCCACCCACAGGGAGCTCCTATATCACGCAAGGCAGAAAGAAATTTGAATGCTCATCAAAGAAAGAGGAGGAGGGAGAGGTGGCACCACCCCTAGCAGGGTACCCCAACTCGCCATCCTGCCATGCTGAGCCTGCCAACCTGCTAGGAAAATTCACAGGGAGATTCCGTATGGGACCATTGTCTGTCTCCACAGGGCAATGGTGAGTCTTTTTTTGTACCCGATAATACACTGAGACTTAGAATGAAGAGGCCTCTTAATAGGTCTTGAATGATGGAGTAGTTCAAATGATGCTTCATACGTGAAAAGGAGGGCGCTGCCAAGAGAAAGAAGCAACCTGCAGGCAAAAACTTGGAAAGAAAGAACATCACTACGATGGCGGAAGACAGAAGGCCGTGCTGAAAAGTCAAAGTCGTGATCCATCCAAGGGCATCAGCTTGAAGAATTATCCAAAGATGACGCAAAAGACGACTAATTGGAAATTTGAAATATTGGACAATCATCCCAGAAGAAAATCAGGCAAAAAAATATGAAATGGCAAGTCCAAAAATACAAATGGACAATAAATAAACGAGAATAGTTCATCCATATGAATAATTCAAGAAGAACAAATGAAAATAACAAAATCTATATATATTTTTGTCCAGCAATGTTTAGGTAATAGAAACAAACAAACAAAGAAAGGAATTAAGTAAGTAGAAATAAACGAGAAGTGTTAAAGCAAATATAGGCACTGGGATACCCTCTGCTGGAGGATGTCGCATCAGATTGCCAGTACTGGTTTATTTTCTCAGTTATTAAGTTGTCAAGTCCAAATTTATTCAACTTTGTATAGTTAGCACCTAACAGGATGCTTGGCACATGGTAGATTCAATGAAGAAATGGCCACATTTTTTTAATCATAGAACAATAAAAGTAGGAATGAATAGCAAACGTTTACTTACAGCTTGGAAATTCTACTAACAGATGAATGGATATAGGAAATGGAATACTATTTAGCCACAAAAAAGAATAAAATCCTGTCATTCGTGGCATCATAGATGAACTTGGAGAACATTATGTTCCATGAAATAAGCCAGGCACAGAAAGACGAATACTGTACATTCTTGCTCATATATGGAAACTGTGTTGATCCCCTAGAGGTTGGGAGTAGAATAGTGGTAACTAGAGGCTGGGAAGGGCCGGGAGGAGGGAGGATGGGGAGAGGTGGGTTAACAGATACAAAAGAACAGCTAGAAGGGAGGAATGATTTTTAGCATTTACTGTAAGACACCATAGGTAACAATTATTCATTCTATGTTTTCAAAGAGCTAGGAGAGAGGATTATGAATGTTCCCAAGACAAAAAAAAGATAAATGTTTGAGGTAACAGATACGCTAATTATCCTGATTTGATCATTATACATTGTACACATGTTTCAAAATAAACTGTACCCCGTAAACATGTACAATTAGAATGTCAATTAAAAATACAAAACAGAAAACGTGCCAAGAATAGATTTTTGATATATAAAATCTTAATAGAATAAAATTAGCATAAAAACTTTTGCATTAAATAAAGCTTATCTGCTGCTTTGAGACTGAAAATGCACATGGAGTGAGTGTGTGTGTGCGCGCGTGTGTGCATGAATTTGTATCTGTGCAGGTGTTGGGTACACTAGTTGTGATGAATGTACCATACGTTGGGATGCCTGTGGCTAATGGTGGGTTTGTTTCTATGTGTAATTCTGCCCAGGAGGGGTGTTTTGTTTTGTACTGTTCTGTTGCCCTGGGTCGAGTGCGGTGGCATTAACCTAGCTCACAGCAACGTCAAACTCTTGAGGGTCAAGCAATCCTCTTCTCTCAGCTTCTCGAGGTACCCGCCATGACACCTGGCTAGTTTTTTCTATTTTTAGTAGAGACGGGGTCTTCCTCTTGCTCAAGCTGGTCTCGAACTCCTGAACTCAAGGGATCCTCCTGCCTCAGCCTCCCAAAGTGCTAGGTTTAGGGGTATAAGGCACCAAACCTCACCATCAACTTGTGGTTTGTATACCAGTATGGGCAGGGGTCCCATTTCAGTTTTGAAAACGTGTGGTAGTGGAGTGTCACATGTGGAAGGCAGAAGCCCAGGCCTGTGGCTCCCAAGACATGTGGCATAGATAGCTATAATGTGGCCAGGTAGTAACTGCAGGGACTGAGGCCCTGGCCAGCCCACCTGTAGGTCCTGCTGTAGCAGTGGGCAGGGCTAGGGGACACCCAAGGATGGGGCAGGCAGGCAGCAGGAAGATAGGGCAGTGCCTTCAGAGCAGCTCTCAGCCAGTTGCCCCAAGTTCCGCCCTCAGCCTCTGGCACTTCCCATCTCCCCTCCGCATCAGCCCCTCCTCCCTTCCATCTGTAGCAGGCAGTGAGTTCAAGATCCTCCCACTCCTGTTTCCCTGGTGGAGGTTTGGAAAAATGGTCCTGGCAAAAGGAGGGGGCTATGTGTTCATTACAGGAAATAAGCAGCACAATTGTGTTCTAATAAATCGGTGCAGATTTCAGAGCAGGACAGGGGCTCGCGGCTCTGTGGGCCACGGAATCCAATATGATATGCTTCAGCCTGTCAGCTAATGGGCTGCTGCTGGGTGCCACGTGACCCAGACTTCCCGGGGACGTTAAATCATGCTGAAAAGTGGCCCAGATTTATTTACTGGGACAGTGCATGTTCCTGCCTGTGGGGGTGTGGAAATGACATGAGAACAGGTATGTGTGCAAGGTGGGAGGTGCCCAGGATTCCACACTGCCCCAGGGTGAGGGCACCCTCTGTACCCTGCTGCTGCCTGTGCCCTGCTCCAGGAGTCATGTCTCACCCAGGTCACTCGCGTCCCCTGATACCTCCTAGAGTGTCAGTTTCACCGTCTGGTAAATCCATCCATCCATTCATTCATTTATTCATTCTTCCCTCTCTCAGCTGTTGCCCATTTGCTTCCACAACACTCCCCCAACTGTGTGCAGAGCCATATTTTGGTTCTAAATGCTGAGATGCAGTTTCCAACAGGATGACCAGGCTCTGCCCTCAGGGAGCTTCAGTCCAGGTGGGAGGTGAATGGCAGCTGAACACCTACCCTGGGAAGTGCTGTCAACCTGCCTGCTGAAAACCCCCCTTCCCTTCAGAGCCATGCCAGGTTGGAGCTGCCAGCCCTCCCTCCCTCCCTCCTGGCCCCTGCACCATTCCCAGCCCACTTTTCTCCACCCAAATCTTAAGCTGCCTTATCTTTACAGCTACAATTGTGCTGCTGTGGTTCTCTGAACACTCCAATGGTAAGGAGGAAATCTGCCCTGGGAACTTCAGCGCCTGGCCTCACCCTGCCCTCTGCCCTTGATTGAGCCTGGCCCATCTTTGAGCAAGTTTCCGTGGCCCTCCAGCTCCAGGCAGGCAGGGGCTATGTCTGGTTGTGCCCCTACCACTGTATCCCCAGGGCCTGGCATGGTGCTGACATGTGGAAGTGCTCCACCTTTATTGAGTGGGGGAGGGAAGAAAGAGGGAGTGGGCTGAACCTGAGCCCTGCCACCCGAGCATGTCAGATGCTGGGGAGACGGAACTGCCAGGAGGCCCTGACAACTGGCAGAGGTCTGGCAGAGGCACAGTCACCACCACACGAGAGGCCAGAGGGGCCAGATCTTGCTCCTCCAATTGAGGAGCAGCCATGGAGGAAAGTGGAGGCAGGAGGGCCATATCCAACTTAGATTTAGCGTGCCCTAAGATGCAGCGGTGGAGCAGACAGAGACCTGCTGTCTGGCAGAGCAGCCAGAAGCTTTGCAAGGGCCTGAAGTGATGGCAGCCAAGGTGGACAGCCAGAGACACAGTCCCCATTTTAGGAGGCATCGGTCAGTGAGGGCTGGCTGGATCAGGAGTGGGACATTGATGTGGGAGAAGGGGCTTCTCTGGAGCCTGGAAGACCAGGAAGGGTCTCTGGGGTCCTGTATCCCTGGGAGATCCCTATGGCAGAGGCATTGGTGCCCACTGGGTCCTCCTACAATGCCCCTCTGTGTGGCGAGGGGTGGAGGGCAGAGAACCTGTCCTCTGAGAGTCCTTCATTTGTAATCTAAAAAGAGTACCAGATCCCCTAAATAAGAAGGCCCTCACCGCAAGCCTCCAGGGTCAGGCTATAATTACCTGGGCAGGACAGGTCTGTTGCATTTTTAAAAATTTGCATTTTACAAAGTGTTTAATGGATATTTCTATGGAAGAAAGGCATTGGGTAAATGTGCAGCTTTAAATTGGGCAGAGCAGGGCTGAGGAGACTGTGGACCTTGATCCCTCCCCTGTTCACCGAGCCCTGCAGTCAGAGGTGCCTTGGGTCACTCACTCATTCATTCATTCACACCTGTTTCCTGCGTGCCAGCCCCTGCAGGGGTGGGATCCAGATGTGGGTGTGGGAGCATAGCCCTGCTGGGAGAGAGCATGGTCAAGAGACCCACCATGAAGTGGGTTGGAGTGGGTGTAGTCCGCCTTGGAGACAGCAGGGTGGGCCTGATGCCTCTGAGAGTGTCAGTTTTGCCATCAGAGGAGGCTGCCACCAGCAGGCCCACAGGGGAAAGTGCCTTAGGGGCAGAAGGATGGGATAGAGTGGGAAGACAGAGCAAGGGGCATTTGGGGAATGGCAAAGAGTTCCAGGGATCTCCAGGTGAGGTTTCCGGGAGTTTCAGAAGGGATACCCTACGGCTCCCCTCCAGGGGGTGCCACCCAGGGCCTCGTTGGTGTGTCATTGCCCTGCATTGATCAGAGTGGGGGAAGCTAGACCCCAAACGGGACCCCCAAACCAAACGGGGAGGTGAGCTGGATCCTGGTGATGGGAAGCCATCTTTGTATATTTATGGGGTTGACAGAGTCAGCTGGGCATTTCAGAAAGGCCACTCTGGCAGCCTGTGGAGAGTGGGCTGGAGGCAGAAAGACAGTTGGCTGCCAGAAAATGGCCCATAGAGAAATACATATTTTATAAAACTATGACAAAAGGCTAATTCTTTTCATCTGCAAAGAGAGGCTACAAATCAACAAGAAAAAGCCCAGTAGAGGAGTGGGTGCAGAAGAGTCTCCACTGCATTCATAATCCGAGAAATGAGAATCGACTCTGTAATGAAGTGAAGGTTTTCATCCTTTCACCCGCAAAAGTCAGCCTTCTGGCGATGTTCTGTGTTGGAAGTGATGGGGGGAGCTGGCCCCTCTCACACTGTTGGTGGGGCTAAAAATTGGTCCAGCCTCTTCAGAGGGCAACTTGTCAATACCGATTGCGACTTCAAATGCATGTACCTTTTGGCCTAGTAATTCCACTTCTAGGACACACGGTACATGCTTATAAAGGGGCGCATAGGAATCAGTCCATGCAACATTTTTGTGGTAACAGAAAACTGGAAACAATTGAAATGCCTCACCTGGGAACCGGTTAGGTAAACCACAATGCTATGCATAATTAGAGAACATCCTCTCACGACCCAGCATGGCACCATTAAAAAACTGAGGCCCGTCTTCATGTATGGCGCAGTAATGTCCAAGAAACAGTGTTATGTGAAAAAAAAGCAGAGTGCAGACCAGTGCATCAAAAAGACAAAAAGCAGATTTCACAAGAACGGTAAGAATTCTTGAATAGTATATGTGCAGACTGTCTCTGACAAGGCCACACAAAACCCAGAAACAATAGTTGTCTTTGGGAACAGAACCGGAGAACTGAGATGCAGTGATGAAAGGACTTGTCACTGTAGCTTTTTCTGTTGTCTGTACTTTTTTGTTTTATATATATATGTATTTGCACTAATGCCACATGTGCATTCAAGTACGTGCACATATCTGCGTGCACACACACACATATATATTTTTAAAATGATAACAATACAAGACCAAGACAATGAGGTGTCTGTTTTTCTTCTTCTTCTTTTTTTTTAATGCAGTGGTTTCTTATTTTAATCAGTGTCTTTGGGGAATAAGTTTCTATGGAAGTGAATTTTCCAGCTATATTACAAGAATCAAAACTCTACACTTTTTTTTTAAATAAAAAGAAGCCAATGCAAAATGTATTAATATTGGTCTATATTTTATCAGTTAAGAGTAAGGAATGTGGGTGACATTTTTTGGTTGGCCCTGAAGCAGTGGGCTCTGTGTTCTACACTAAAGTCTCCTCTCCTAATAAGACTTTTATCCCCTCTGCTCCTGTCAGGCATGATGTCACCTGTAGTGTGCGAGCACAGTAAAGGAGCTGAGCAGAAATGCCTTTTCTGGTGCCTGAGTTGAAAGAAGCCTGAAGCTGTATGGTGGCCTCTCTCCTCTCATTAGGGACTTGGGAGTCAGGCTTTGGGGCAGGTACTCTGGAAGTCACACTGCTGTTTGGTCACTGGCCCCAGGTGGTGGCATCAGGGACTTTCTGAGTTGTTGTTAATGAGGGCAACTGCCTCCTCTCTGCAGCCTATGGAGTACTGCCCCTGCCCTGGGCTCAGAGCTGCTGTGGTGGCCACATGGCCAGCGGGGAGGGCAGCCTTCTGTGGCCCCAGGCAAGGCATCTAAGTCCTCCAAACGTCCATTTCTTCTGCTGTATAAGGGGAGCGATGCCACCTGCCTTGTGATGGCAGCTGGGGTGACACTGGCACCTGAACCAAAGCCACATGGTCACTGTTTACCCCGAACTCTGGCCTCTCCCAACACCCACCCTCACTCTTCACAGCTTAGCACGTTCAGGCCAGAGATGGAGGCTCTCTTGGGGATCAGAGTGTTGATTCTCTATGTTCCCCTCTGCCATCACCTTGCTGCCAAGCTCAATGGCCAACTCTAGTTGGGGTGACCTCCAGGCAGGTGGGGCTGGGGCGCATTTCCTCACAGACTTGATGGAGTCCAAGGGCTTTTTAGAGAGATGTTTGCTCCTCCCTCAGAGCCTCCCCTCCCGCGTGTTCCTGGGGCCTATTCCCTAACCAGAGCCATCTGCTGTTTGAAGTCAGGAGAGGGTAGCAGTTTGGAGAGCGGGCCCTGGGAGCCCCTGATGGGGACAGCCTGCACCACCTCCAGCAAGTCACTGCTTCTCAATTTGAACCTCAGTTTCATCAAATCTAAATTGGGGTAATGATATGAGTCTCCATCTCATGCTCCGTGCTCAGTGAGTGTGACTGAGAAGGTAGTTTACGTGCCCCCACCCCCACTGCCCTAATTTAGTTGTGACGCACCAGCTACAGGAGGGCCTCATGTCATTTGATTCGCTGCCCTGAGGCTGCCTCACATAAGGGCTGCTCTCCTCAGCAGGCAAGGCCAGGAGCCCTGGTTCATATGCAGGGCAGCTGGTGCTGGGACAGATGGCCCCTGGGGTATGGTCGGTGTCCTCTGTCGGGGCCTGGAACAGCAGCACTCTTTCCTGGATCTTTAGCCCCTGCCTCACTTACTCTTTAATGGGGACCTGCTTTGGATTCAATTTTCTAGGTGACAGAGAAGCCAGCCGAGGAGCTTGGAGCTGAGCTGCTCCCAAGCTTTGGCGCCTAGCCAGAATTTGCTGTCTCGGTAGGAAGGTGCCAGATACCCCTAGTGTTCCTCTGTGTGGCTCTGGAGTCGGGAATTCCCCGTGACCTCCATCCCAGTGGAGGGGAGGGGACGGGGGCAGGGGCTGTGTGCGACAGCAAGGTGAGCACCGTCATTTTCTTGGAGCCACTTTATTTGAAGACTTAGGAGGAGAAAAACATTTTTATATTGAGACAAATATGAATGGTGGCAAACGCAATACAAGAATACTTGGTGTTTACAAGTCCCGTTTCACTTTTCTCTACTTGCCTGTACGGAAAGGCACCTTTCCCATCAGGCCAGCATTTCTGTCTGGGCCACCTGTGCTTCTGACAAGAGCATGTGGTGGATGGGGAGTCTGCTCCTCCCTGAATGACACCCCCTGCCTGAAGCAACTGGGAGGTCACAGTGGGGGAAAGAACCCCAGAGCCTGGTCAGACTTTGCATGAGCAAGAAGCAACCTCTGCTATGTTAAGCCACTGAGCTCTTGGCATTTATTTGTGATCTATTCAGTGTAGCCTAACCTTGCCTGACTAAAATATGGAAATAATATAGAGCAGAATGTAATATTCACAGGGTTTTCAAAGCTAAAACATGAGGCTTTAAATTAGTGCTGCCTGCGGCTGGCCTCTCTGGCCCATGCCTGCAGATTCTGACCTGTCAGGGTCCAGGGTCTCTTCTACCCCAGCACAGCTAGCGATAGACCCAGTGACCCACTGATGCCAACCGCTGCTGTCTCTGGAAATAGCTCAAAGCATATCTACTTCAGTGAAGAGGGAGGAGTTATACAGAGGGACTGTTTCCACAGATCCTATCCTTGGTCCCGAGTATCTGCTGATTACAGCCAAGTGAGGCATGAGCCAGTGCTGGCCCCTGAGGGTTCCAGCAGCCATTCTGCTGGGGATTGAATGTTTGCATCTCCCCTCAAATTCATCTGATGAAGTCCAACCACCACCACCACCACCCCACCCCCCCCCCGCCCACCGTGATGTATTAGGAAGTAGGACCTTTGGGAGGTAGTGAGGTCATGAGGATGGAGCCCTCGGGGATAGGAACAGTGACCTGATTATACAAGACACCCAGGAGAGCTCTCACCATGTAAGGGTTCCCTGGGTCTGCACCCTGGAAGAGCACCATTGCTAGAACGCAGCCCACTGGGGCTGTGATTTCAGACTCCCAGCTTCAAATTTCTGTTGTTTATAAGTCACCCGGTCTATGGCACTTTGTTACAGCAGCCTGGGTGGTCTGAGACATCAATCTAGTCTGGGGCAGCCCAGCTCCTCTCTGGACCCTGCTGGGTGCCAGCCCAGTGACTGACACACTGCCAGGGTGATGCACACATCTCTCAAGTGGTGTAGTGGCCGGGGCAGTGGCAGGAGTTGTTCAGGTGGCTCGGGGAAGATGCTGCTGGGGTCATGACTGGGGGTGAGTTACTCCTCCTAGGCTCCCAGCTTTGTGGAAACTGTAATGTACCCCATAAGTGAACACCTGGAAGTAATGATGACTGCATTTGAAGCCTTTTGCTTACAAGTAACCCGAATATACAGAAAAGAGAACCAGCCAAGCTCCATGGAATCTATTATAGCTCTAAACCCCCTGGACTGGAGGTTCTCTGGGCGCCCTTCTGTGGTGGGTATTTGATGTCGTGATAGACTGAAATCTGGCCTGGGTTCTACTCTGCTCTCTCATCAAACAGGGCCAGATGAACTCACTTACTGAAAAGGCCTTAACTCCTGTCCCCAACTTGTGGGCAATTGGTGTAAGACCCTTCCCCTGGCCTCATTTGTAAAATGGAAAGGGTGGGAGACAGCAGTCATGGATAGATCTTATAACATAGCCCCTCTTGTCCGTGTGGGAAAACTGGGGCTGCCTGGATTAAAGACAGAGGTGAGGTCTGAGCCCCGAGGGTCCCTGGGAGGGAGCAGTAGTGTGAGAGGCTCCTCCAGCCTCCACAGTCCCCATCTAATCCCTGGAAGATGTGTCAGGCCGTGTGCACAGGCACGAGGCGGCTCTCCCCTCACAGGCTGCCACAGCTGGCCCCTTCCTGGCTGTGGGACCCGGGTTTCTCCAGCAGAGAGCGGGGTGCAACCCTACCACACTGCAGAGCCATGATCTGTGACGGGGGGCAGGGGACCACAAGGCTGGCACATAGTAGGAGCATGAGCATCTGAATGGTCCACAAAATGGCAAGCCTGAGGGGTCTGGGTGAGAACAGAGTCTGCCAAAGTGGTCTCCCCCTCGGAGGGGCTGTGTGAAACAAATGCTTTTCTGATGCCAGTGGGGGATGGGGATTTCCAGGGAGCTGGGGTCTCACGTTATTTTTAACTGGAGGCCATCTGCTTTTTGCTTTCCACCAGGTGGTTCACAGTCTGGGAAATGTTCAGGATGGATATATGCTCCTCCCAAGGGGGAGTGGGTGCTGGGAGGGCGTGAGGGCCTCTGTTCGTGGGGACAGAGCCCCCAGGTGCACCCGCATCACCAGGAATCACCCCAGTGGGGCAACATGAACAATTCAGCTCTCTGGGAAAGGCACCCCACCTCCAGTCTCCCCTATTAGGGTAGAATTTGTGCAGCACACCTGCTCAGTGGTGTAGTGGCTGGGGCAGTGTGCAGCAGTGCAGTTTGTGCCACACCCAGAGTCACAAGAGGCCATTCTCTCTCCCAGGCTTGCATCCCTGCCACAGAGCTTCTGACCTGCCAGACTCTAGGAACTGGTCCCTCCCTCCTTGTGGGAGACCGTCCCCAGCAGATCAAGGGTTGGAGGATTTTCCCAACTCCTCTCTCTAGTTCCTGAAGTATCTCACAGCTTCCCTGAGGCAGTATTTAGCTTCCCAGGTAAACATTAACCAGTAGAGGAGAGAAAATTGAAAGGTGTCCTTTTTTTCACCAATTGACCCCACATGAACAGCCATTGCCCACCCTGGTGGATTCGCTGTCAAAAATTATCACGCAGAACAAACTGTCAATACTTTGTAGTCGTTTATACAATGAGCCCGTGTTTAGTAACACTCAGCTTCGTTTTATTATTGCATTTTACGAAGTTACCAAGACAACTGAGGCCGAGTAACAGAACCTTGACTTTATGCGCCATGAAAATTTAATAGAGAATTTTTAAAGGCTTTTAAGAGGCAGGAGCAGCAGCCGCTTAAAGGCAGAGCTCAGTACAGAGCCGGGAGGGCTTGAGTCTCACCAGTCCCCCAGGAGACTCCTGTCAGGGGCAGCAAGGTGGGCAGGTGTGTTCCCTGGCAGCCGCCCGTTGCCGCACGTCAGGATCATTCCTTTCCTCAGCAGACAGGTATTAAGACCCTTCCCAGGTGCCAAGTCCCAAGTTCCAGGTTCCTAGGTGCTAAGTCCCAAGCCAGGTTCTTTACATTAGGATGTGACCTCCACTGTCCAGGTGAGGAACAGGGATCAGAGAGGGGAAGTCGCTGGTCCATGGTCATTTAGAGAGAGTGACAGAGTCCACAGCCCTCCCTCTTTCCAGAATGGCCCACGGCCTGCACTGGGCTTCTCTGCCCTCATGTCCCCCATTCTGATGCAAGAGCCTCTGAAGGGAAAAGCAACCCGGGAGGGGAGTGAGGAGCACACAGTGTCCCCTGGCCCAAGACCAGGGTCCTGGTTGGAGTCTTAGCAAACACCTTCCTATTGGAGGAGATGTTTCCCACAAGCCTCTCAGTGAGCAAGTGATGCTACCCCAGGGCCACACATAGCCCTTTTCTCTCTGCTCTCTAAATAAGACTCAGAAGCAAATTGCCAGGCTCCAGCAACACATCAGTAATTCTGCCGTTTTACACGGAAGCCCGGTGGTGCTCAGCCCCTGCGTGTCTGTATGTGGAAGCACTAGGCTGCACGGCTTTTCTAGTTATATACAAATCAAGACTTTTGGTTACTAGAGACGAAGGTAATTGAATATGTCGACTATTCTTCACAGCTCCTTTGTCTTTGGGAAAACCATTTTTGACTTACTCTGTGAGGGAGAAATTCAATTGCCGTATAGGAAAATTTCTCCCACGTTCGTCACACCAAATAGCAGATTGGCAAAAAGATCAATCAAGGCAAGGTGGATCTCAGGTTAATTCCCACCGTGAGGACTTTACCCCTCTGCGCGGGCAGGGCTGCTCTCTTAGCCACCAGGAAGACAGGTTCTCTCGCAGGAGAGCCCATCCGCTCTGAGCTTCAAGGAAAGGTGCTCAAATGCCGACCGTTGCAAACCCAATTTTCAATTCTATGGCAAAGGAGCATAGGACATTAGTCACAAGATGAAAAAAAATGAAGCTATTTTGGAGTAACGCGCTGCCAATCACAAGGCAAAGTCCCAGTGTCAGAGCAGCGGCAGGAGCCATTTTTCAGCTTGTGAATGTCTTTAAATATGTGAGGATGAAGGGGCGGGGGTGTGGGAGGAGGGACTGACCGTTTTTTTTTTGGCTTCATTTGTCTTGATGGATGACATTACTCAGGAAAGTTTCCTTGCAGGAAATGGGAAGCCAGCCTGAAGGTAACACTATAGTTGAGGGCACTTTGGTTTACAAAGTTCTCTCATGGGCTTTTGTTCCCCAAGATCAAGTGAGAGAGGATGCGCCACCCCCACCGTGTGGCTGCAAGACCTAAGTTCCACCCAGTGGGGCCTTCCTGGGGGGGCTGGCGGTCTGAGGGAGAAGAATGGGTCAGATAGCCCCAAGCCTTGTCCTAGAAAACCCCGGCCTCTCTGGGAGGAGGGCATCACTTCTGTACAATGGATACGGATACTGAGGCGAGGTGCAGTCAAAGTCCTGAGTAAGGAGCTTGGGATCTGGGGCCAGGGTTGGGGCGGGGGGGGGGGCTCCCCATCTGTGAAGACAGAGTGATGACAACAATCTCCTTCCTTCACTGGGTCACTAGGAGGACAGAGGAGGGGATAGTTGCTGTGGGTGAAGGGATCGGTTTGGCAAGGTTTAGAAATCTGTGACCTGTCAGTTGGCCTCCTGCTAAGAGAATGACACTGTTGCCTCACCTGGGCCTGCTGGACATTCCTATTGTTTCAATAAGCACCTGCTGGGCCCCTGCACTGTGCCGGAGGGGGAGCCCGAGGGGCCGATGTGGATTCAGCACCTGCTTGGCCTGGAAAGAACTCACAGCAGGTGAGAGTAAACGCTGTGATCCCACAGGGAAGATGGAACTTTCCAGGTTCTCTGAAGTATACAGAGGAAGCTGCTTGTTCTTTTGGGGGGCTTGCTGTGGGAACATTTGAGCTGGACCTCAGAAGCTTATTTGCCACAGTGGGAGACCCTTTTTAGGCAGAGGGGCAGCCAGGAGAGGGTGGGGGCACAGATCCTCTGCAGCCTTCCTGAGGGCAGCAGACAGATACCAACTGCGCTGGGAGCAAGGGGGAGATGTGGGGCTCCGGGCTACTGCAGAGCCTACTCGGAGGTGTCTAGTCCCCATATGGGTTTTAGGATGGAAGGAACTCAGTGATAAGGGCCGTGCTGAGGGCTGCTTTCAGTCAGCTCTGCCTTCCCAGGCTGATAGGGAAGGAAAGGGATGGAGCAGGGGGCTGCTGAAGCCCTGGAGAGAGAGAGGTGATGGGATCTGAGCTAGGGAGAGCGAACAGAGGCCTTGGGGGAAGAATGGGTGATGTTGAGGAGGCTTGTTTCAGGATGGAGGGTCCTGTCTCCAGGGGCCCTGCCCTGTCCGTGAAGGGGTCTGCAAGGGCCCGGGCTTGCTAACAACTGGGCTGACTCCAGCATTTGCTGCTCATCCCATTCTAGCCAGGCCTGTGGGGACAGCGTGGCTGCCTGTAACAGCAGAAGAGCTGAGCATGTGTCCCTGGGGGGCTGGAGCGAAGACAGCAGGGAAGGTCAGCAGGGCAAGACCAAGGAAGTGGTCCAGGATCCCCCAAAGGGGTGAGCCTGGCACAGAAGAAAATGGAGGTCCCAGTTCTGAGCGTCCGAGGCTCCCCTCCCACTCCACCATGTCATGTTTGGATGAACATCCCCAAACTGAGCTTGGGCTCAGCCTGGCCTTCTTACCCATTCCTCTCACTCTCCTGGAGTGTCCAGCTCTGCGGAAGCTCAGCCACTGACTAGGGGGCTGGTGTGGCTGGACTGTGTGTTTGTGTGTATGTGTGTGCAGATGTAGGAGGGAGGGATGGCAGGGCTGGGGGAGAGGCTGGGGGTGCATCCTGAGGGCGCTTCTGAGGAGTGGGCTTATCCCACAGCAAAGCGCCGGGGACTGTTGGCTCACATGGTGCTCCCTGGCTGTTTCCTGTCCTCTAGGAGGAAGGGACCATCTGCTTCTGCTGTCACTTAAATCTCACCCTATAAAATGAGTGGCCGATTACCAAAGGGAGTAAAGGCAGTGGGACTTCCTATTAGGGACTTAGGAGTGGGGGATGAGTCTCTCATCACTCACCCAGACAATGGGGCACCCTCTGCTTTCTCTCTGTGCAACAGCTACAGTATTGGGGGCAGGGGAGGCCCAACTTGTCACTACTACCCTCAAAAAATGGTAGCCTGATTTCCCAAATAGTCACTGCTGAGGCGCTGTGTCCTGCAGGGGTCTGAGGCTTGTTTGGGGGTCATGCCTGCAGCGCAAAGGACTCCTCCTAGGACAGAGGACACTGTATTGCAGTCTGGATGGAGCAGCCAGACTCCAGATGATAGGATGGGGTGGGAGAGGATCTTCCCCACCATGACAGCCGATGTTTCTACATCACCCCAAACAGTATGGCTGGAATTCAACCTCTTGATATATACACGTCTTAAAGTCCGTTTTAGACCTGAAAACTGCACTCTATTTTGCCAAGTGACTACTTTCTGAAGACCAACTTGAAGACATGGTGTAAAGTCGGAGCTTTGTTTAAAAGAGTCGTTGCTGCTCCCAGCTGGTGAGCGTCCCCAGACACATTCGGTTGGGTCTTTGGCTGGGAAGTCCATTTGTTCTGCCAAAAGGGACGGGAGGAGAAGCCTGGGGACTTCACACTTTGTGTCTTACTGTGGACCAATTATGAACACAGATTGCTCTGGCCCATTCCACTAGCCTGTGACAGTGAGCAGGGACCTGTCAGGGTGGCCCTGCTGGGGGTCTGTTTTTGGAGCTGGCTTCATGATCACCCAGGGGCATGGAGTCGACAGACAGGCTGGACCAAGTCCTGACTATGTGACCTCCCAGGCCTTTCCGTCCACATCTGAAAACGAGAACAGTGTTGGGAGACTATGAGGGGACTGGGGAATTGCAGGATGACACCTCCAAAATGCCCCCTTGTAGGAGGCACTCAAGGCATGTCAGGAGGCTCATCCTGCCCTTTCTGCCTTCCAGGCCACCTGTCCTGCCTTCTGCTTGGGAAAATGCAGTCATTACAAGTGTGCCTTGTTAGTGAAAAGCCCAGTGGGCTCTGCAGGGCTCAGTTCCAGGGCTCCTCTCAACCAGGGAAGGACAGTTGCAGACCAAGGGCAGAGGGTGGCAGCCACACAAGTTTACCCCTTGGGGGACTAGGCTTCTGGCAGGAAGGAGGTTTGGAAAGGATTAGCAGAGGGACCCTGCTCTAAAATAGCTGGCCGACAGTTGGAGAAATCCTTCTCTTTGGGTTGGGGGTGGGCTATGGTGGGGTAGATGAATTCAAGTGATTCCTCTGGACACACTTTTAAAACTTTAGTATGTGCCAGGCTCTGTATTGGGCCTTGAGTTAATGCTTCCTCAGTCTGTGTGAAGGGGACTTGGATCAGGTGACAGGACGGGAAGGTTAGAAGGAAGGAAGAAGAAGACAGACATGAACTTGTCTGAGGTACGATTCTGCCTTCCACAACCCTCCCCCTTGTCCGGCATCGAGAGCATTTCTGAGTCCTACTGCATGCCAGGCACTGTGTGGGGGCCTCAGAGACTTTCATCCTTGTCACTGGGAACATGAAGACCAGCTCTTCCTAGGACCTTCAGAATCCTTCAAAGGGGACCCATGGGGAAAGGGGGTCACATTAACCCCCAAATCCAACCATGCTCTGGAGAGCTTGACTTTGGGGGATCCTGCCATCAGTGGGCTCTGCCTTGCCTGTGGCCATTTCCAAACCCAGATTCAGCTGCCTCTGAGGCTTCCACACATAGATGGAGATAAGGAAGAGGTCTCGTGGAAGGGAGAGTGTGGGCTCCCCTCTGCCTGACACCAGGTCTAAGCCCTGAGCGTTGGGTATCTTCACTCCTGCCTGCCACTATTCTCATCCAGGTCCTATTTCCTCCCCTCTGAAGACCTCTCCCCTCACCTGGGGCCCTCAGGGACCCCTGGCAGTGTTTGCTGTAGACTGGCTGGCCACATGGCCCACAGTCTATGTATACAGGGGTCCACTCAGACCATCTGGTCAGGAAGGCAGAAGAACATGAGATTCCCGCCTTGTGGTCAAAGGCAAATGAAATCAAACAAAATGATCTCTGAGGCTCCTTCCAGCTCTTAGGCTCTGGGAGCCTTTCTCAGTTACTTCTTAATTAATGAGTTCTTACTTAAAACAACCCAAACATTGCAGCAACAGGCAAGCTAATGACATAAGTGAGGCTAGTCTGTTAACTACATCCATGTAGCACATGATTGGGATAGAGGTTCTTGGAGACCTGTGTGGTATTTCCACTCCCTTTTCACGGAAAGGGTAAGAGGAAATAGACATGATGCACTTGGGGGCTCTAACCAGTAGGCGCTCGGCTTCCTCTGCACAGTCCCAGCTTGGCGTTGCTCACACTCCATGCCCCAAACACGGCAGATTTGCCCCAGTTGGTGCTTCCTGTGAGCCCAGAATAGAAGGTGCCATCTGTCACGGTTTAGATGTCACATGTCCACTGATGGCTCCAAAACAGGGTGGATCACCCAGAGGCGCTGGGAGGAGGGCAGGTGAGAACCAGGAGGCCTGGCCAGGCACAGCTCAGCAGAGAACATGGAGTCAGTTAACAGGAGTCTCAGCCGGAGTCTCAGCAGCCAGCTGCTCCCCATATGCCTCATGTTCTCTCCAGCCCCGAAGGTGCTCTCCTCTTCTAGGAGGACACAGTGGCTCTCAGGACAGGGTGTGTCTGGGATAGGACAGCTTACTGGTGTAGTTTGTGCGGGGTGCAGGGTTGCTCCCTGTCAGGTGAGTCAAGGGAGAGTGCCCCGGGGCGGTGCTGCTGTGGGGGGAATGGCCCACTGACTGGCCAGTCCGGCCACACACCAGGCGTTTCTCATCGAGCAGAGACAGGTGGTATTCGCACAGGTCGATCAGCGAGGCCACCTGCTCGTGCAGTGGCATCATCTTGAACTTCCTCTGAGCCAGGAAAAAGAAAGCCTCCACGAATGCCTGCAGACACATCCCTGTGAACAAGGAGACCAGTGTGAGGGATGTGCACGAGTGGCCCTGCGTGCCGCCCTGGGGAGCCCTGACCCCAGCCACCAGGCCGCTAGCAAGAACCAGCCTCACTCCTCCCCTCCATCTCCATCTGGAAACTCCTATCAGGGCTCATTCACACAGCACCTGCCACGCCCAGGCATTGCCGGGCCTTTTACAGCCATGTGCAGGTTTCAGCCCTTGAACCTCCCCCTGGAGCAGGTTCAACTAACCCTACTACAGATGGAGAAACTGAGTCAGAGAAGTAGAACAGAAAGTGCTGGGGTGCATTTAAACACAGCCCAAAGCCTTACCCCTCAGCACCATGATGAAATGTCCCCATTAAAATCCAGCTCCCCAACTTTTACAAGGAGGCAACAAAGTCATTAAGGTAAACCCAATCTCACAGTGAGGTTTTTATCATAATAGAGGTGTTGGTCATGTGGATGCGTGCCTTTGTCAGAGCTCAGGTTGGACTTTAGGGTTCATGCATTTTGCCGAATGTAAAGTTTACCTTGAAAAGTAAAATAAACCCAATCCCTTCTCTTTGGTCAAAATTCTATGCTGGTTCATATGCCTAGCAGTCCACACGGTGCCCCTGGAATTCCCCATTCTGCTCTGCCTCGTAAGCTCCTGCTCATCTTTGGGATCTGAGCTCAGAATCCCGAGTTCAGTAAAACCCTCCCTGATCCCCAGATTAGAGCCGCCCCAGGTGTGGGCTTCTTGCACTTTCTTTGCAAAGCCTGCTGCAGCTGGCTCAGTGGCTGCACACAGGTCTCCGTAGGCCTTGCTGGACTGGCAGGTCCTGCTCCTCACAGTCCACGGGGCCAGGTATCCAGCAGGTGCTCAGTGCCGACATGGTTAACACATGAGTGAGTGAATGAATGAACGAATGGGTTGATGCTAGCTCCTTTATAGGCTTTGCCATTAATCCTAGCACTACTGTTATGAGGTCAATATTATTATGTCCCACTTTACAGGTAAGGAGACTGACACTCAGAGAGATTGAGTAACTTCCCTAAGGTCACACAGAGAACAATGGCCTGGAAATTCAAACTCTGACTACCAAGTATTTTAACTAAGTTGTGCCGCCTGAAATGTTCTGAGTCTTCCTAATGTCCAAGTAAAAATGAACCCTGGAATATAAACCTCTGGGACTACCTGGGATCTTTGGGGAAGGTGACACTAAGGCCAGACTAAAGGTCACATGGCATTTTATTATATTTATTTATTTATTAAGAGACAGGGTCTCGTCCCCAGTGTGGAGTCTAGTGGCTATTCCCAGGTGCAATCCCACTACTAATCAGCACGGGAGCTTTGACCTGCTCTCTTTCCAACCTGGGCTGGTTCACCCCTCAGGCAACCTGGTGGCCCCCCGCTCCTGGGAGGTCACCATATTGATGCCAAACTTAGTTTGGACACCCGATCAGCATAGCGCACTATAGCCCAGAACCCCTGGACTCAAGCGATCCTCCTGTCTCAGCCTCCCGAGTAGCTGGAACTATAGGCACGTGCCACCATGTCTGGCATTTTAGATGGGGTTGGCTCCGACTCTGCTAATCCACACCTCCCCTTCACCTGCTCCTGGAAACACAGACAGAAGCCTGGCATAAGTGTGCAGACACAGGGTTATGTATAGACCCTGGGGTCCTAAAGCTCTATTTGCCCTGGGAACTTGAGCCGAGCAAAGAAGTTGTTTTGTGTCTCCTTCCAAGTCCATCAAAGCTCAAGATGTCCTGCAAGTCCCCTGTTCTGTTTGATCCTGACAGGAGGAGTTGATAAGGAGCCAGTAACCCTGGTACAAAACATTTTTATGTAAACAGAGGCCCTATGTGGACAAAGACCCAGGGAAGTGGGAACTGCAGTCTAACTCAAGAGACAGATGTTTTCTAATCATGGAGCCTGGGCCAGGGCTGTTAGGGTACATGTGTGTGCACGTGTGTGCTCATCGGGGGTGTGTGTGTGTGTGTCTGTGTGGTGGTGGTTGGGTGGGAGGCAGATACACAGAGCAGAACAGGCCAGGATCTAAATCCAGAGAAGCCCAGTCCCAACCCTGTGGTCTACAGACTGCTCTGAGTGTGGTCTGCTGGTGGTGCCAAGCCCGGGATCTGCATCCCTGGTACCTGACAAGATAAGGAGCTTGGGCCAGAATGTAAATCACCCTCCCATCAATCACGTTGTTTAGTTCTGTTGACACTGTTCTGCAGCAAGTCTTTCTCTATAAAGGAAGTGGCCTGCGTGTTGTTTACATTCTAGCTCAAGCCTCCCGTCCAGAACCGTAATAAACAGTTTGTGAGCTGCAACTTTGAGTAGTGCTGAGCTCCACAGCCCTCCCCGCCATGCGGTGCTCTGCTCGCCAGTCACCGGCAGCTTGTTAAAACTGGGGTTCTGGGGTGGGGCCCACGACACTGCACTTTTAACACGCTTCCTGCTGGTGCTGATGCCACACTTTGAGAAGCAAGGATCTCACAATTCACCGCACCTTTTTACTCAACAAATATCCATTTTGTTCCCCTGGTGGAAGGCAGACTGTGATTACAGACAGAGAGCACAGAAAAAATACAATGAGGACTATTTAGGGGAGAAAAAGCACGGCAGAATCATCTGGAGGAAGACGTCTAAAATGAGACGCAGGATTTAAATGTGTTATGCCTGCTTTTCTTTTTGCTTGTCTGCATTTTCTGATTTTCCACAGTAAACACGTATTTACATTTAAGTTTAAAAATATGCAATGGGAAATTCTAGCGCATGGACAGAGGTGATGTGGGACTGCAGCTTTTAATTCTGAACCCTTCACTATTATCTGAATTTGAAGCCAGGTACATGTGTTACTTTGGAAAAAAGCAAACTTTCTGTGTATATGTTCTACTTGGATAAAATATTTAAATATATCTGTGTGTATACGTATACACACACACATGTAAAGGGAAAAGAGAAGAGGAAGAGAAAGGGAGTTCACTGTCCCAGGCACTCTGATCCTCTCTGTGACTTTCATCGTGCAGAAGAGAAAACTGAGGCCCAGAGAGATGAAACAATTTGCCCTAAAAGCTGGGCACAGTGGCTCACGCCTGTAATCCCAGCACTTGGGAGGCTGAGGTGGGTGGGTGGCTAGGGCACCCTCAAGTAAGCACCCTCCCTTACTTTAAAATAAAAACAAATGAAGCAAAGAAAAAATCCCAAACCCAAACACATCTCTGGCCAGGGGTGAGGCAGAGGGCCCCATACACTTTGTTAGACCTGCTGAGCGAACTTGAGTGAGTCTGGGCTGGGAAGAGGGGTGCCCCGCACTGAACACAGTGAGCACATGGGCTATTCTAAGGGGCTGCATAGGTATGTTTGACAAGAGACTTGTTTTGACCCTATTTCATCAATGTGGCCCAGGAAGTCAATATTCACTGAGCTTCAGAAAACTTACTCATTTTAAAGCTTTGCAGTGTTGGGAGGAGGAGGAGAATGAGAGGGAGCCAGCATGCTCAAGATTGTCCAAGCTGTGCTCCAGGCTCAGGGCTGCTGCCCACCCCCCCACTACCCCCATGAGACAAATTCAGGTTCTGGCAGCTCTCCCTGGCTACAAGTCTTCAGCCTTTTCTGCAGAACCCACTTTTCTCCCTCCTTACTAAAATACAATGAGAATATTAGCAGAAAGTATACAAAAATAAAAATATAAATAAATAAATAAGGCTGGATGCAGTGGCTCACGCCTGTAATCCTAGCACTCTGAGAGGCCAAGGTGGGAGGATCTCCTGAGCTCAGGAGTTCAAGACCAACCTGAGCAAGAGCAAGACCCCGTCTCTACTAAAAATAGAAAAACTAGTCAGGTTTTGTAGTGGGCACTTAATAATCCCAACTACGTGGGAGGCTGAGGGAAGAAAATCGCTTGAGCCTGCGAGTTTGAGGTTGCTGTGAGCTGTGATGCCATTGCACTCTACCCAGGACAACAGAGTGAGACCGTGTCTCAAAAAAAAAAAAAGAAAGAAAGAAAAGAAAACGTGGTAAAGTTCATGATCTCCTTCTAGCCCTCATGTGTCCTCACAGACTGACCTTCTGGCCCACTCTGTCCACAGGAAGATACCTTGTCACTTAGTCATGATAACACACACAGAACTTTATTTTGCTTAAAGTTACATCAAAGATTTCGGCACATTGCCATGCAGCTTCTATAACCACTGTTTTAATGGTTGCATAACAGTCCATCAAGTTTTTGCCTTCTACTTTGTTCCACCCACCCCTCCCTGCTGAACACTAAGACTGTTTACATTTGTTCATTATTATTGAGATAATAAACCCTTGGTTTATTATTGTTTTTATTACTGATTTATTTATTCCCTTACAATAAAATCCTCGGAATCTAGCTTGTGTTTTAATGCGAGGTAGGTTTGGTAATTAAGTTCATATTAAAAATATTTAAGCCTGTGGGGTACCCAATGGACGGAGCATTCGAGAGAGGGCAAGTGACATTCATCAGTAAGAGAGGAGACATCCAGTCCCATCGACGCCTCAGGGGGCTGTTGTGCGCCAATTAAACAAGCAAAAGCACAAAGTAATGACGACAGTGCTGTGGACTTTTGAAAAGCAATTTGGTAAAAGTTTTAAGAGCCATTCAAGTGTTTATATCATTGAACGGAGTGATCACAATCCTAGGAATTTACTCTTAACAAAATATTTCTTCCAAAGGATAACACAAAGTACACAGTGAATTTATTCATTGTAAACTTATTTACAGTACAGCAGGGTGGGGGGGCAGTGCTAGACTTATAGGGTATTTTATATCCTTCTTTATCCTGTTTTTTTTTTTTTTTTTTTGAGACAGAGTCTCACTATGTTGCCCTGGGTAGAGTGCCATGGTGTCACAGCTCATAATAACGTCAAACTCTCAGGCTTAAGTGATTCCCAGGTAGCTGGGACTACAGGCACCTGCCACAACACACGGCTTTTTTGTTGTTGTTGTGGAAATTGTCATTGTTGTTTGGCAGGCCTGGTTCAAACCCACCAGCTCTGGTGTATGTGGCTGGCGCCCTAGCTGCTGAGCTACAGGCACTGAGCCCTTTCTTTATCCTTT
>CAUYQV010189995.1:0-20528 GCA_963574575.1 Galagoides demidoff
CAGAAAGGGATGGAGGAATAGAAAGGTGAAAAAGCAGACATTATTAAAGCTAAGTATTAGTATAGTGAGTAATGTGAGGAAGTAAATATTCGGCCTAAACTTGAATACTAAATTGAGATGTATAAAGTTACCTAACAGACAAAAAGAAAAAAGAATTTGGAAAGAACACTCAGACAAAGGCCAGGGAGAGGCAAAAAGCACGTCAAAGAGTCAGGGACTGGTCAGTTCACGCAGGGTCTGATAAGCCTAATAAAGGAGGATGGAAATGTTTCTCCTTTGGTTTGGAGGGTTTGGCAAAGCTTGATTTATATTTTGAAATCATTGCTGTGGCCTCAGTGTGATGAATAGGTTGAAGGCAGAGAGGCATAGAGGTAGAAACAACAGTCAGGAGACCAACACAGAAATCCTGCTGGATGGAAAGATGCTCCATATTAGGTACTACTGCTGGATGGCAAGGACTCAGACTCAAGGGATTAGACAGAAGAAGGAAATTTTAGTGGCACTACTGAACAGGGATCAGAGTGCAGTGATTAAAAAGCAAGTATTACAGGGGACTATAAGGTTTGAAGTCTGGAATTGCCAAAAAAAAAAAAAAGGAAAAACGAGGAGGGAATGCAAGCTTAGCATTTGGGTAAGACATCAGGATTAGAGACATGGATTTGGGAATAAGAATAAGCAGGCAAGTGAAATCGAAAGAGCAACCTAAGTCTCATGTGAGTATATATTTTTTAAAAATATATATATATTATTAAATAATAGCTGTGTACATTAATATAGTCATGGGGTACAGTGTGCTGTTTTTATAGACAATTTGAAATATGTTCATCAAACTATTTAACATAGCCTTTATGTCATTTTCTTAGTTATTATGTTAAGACATTTATATTCTACATTTAGAAAAATTCACATGAACCCTTGTAAGATGAAGCATAGGTGTGATCCCACCAATCACCTTCCCTCCACCCTCCTTCCCTGTCCCCTCCCCTCCCTTATCTTGGTGGAAGTTTTGGCAAATAACAGGTAATGACAGAGGACAATAGGGCATGGTAATTATTGTCCTTTCCAAGAAACACTGCTCCCAAAGCCAATCAGACATACACAATTAAGTCTTGATTTAATATTGAACCTCCTCAACATTTAGGTTTATCACAGATAATATTATATAGCCTCTTGATTATTCAGGACAAATTAATCTAATTCATTGTTTTCTACCCTATTGTCAGTTAAAGAAGGGTGCGTTATTACTCTAGTACATTTGCTTGGCTCTAAGCAGGGAAAAACATCAATGAGGAAAACACAAAGCCTGTTTTCAGGTCAGCAATTATTAAAGGAAGGTGGTGGATGCTGAGGGGAAATGGATAAAACTAATGATCACATTGGATTTGGTAGTTACATGAGGGCTTGAGTCCTCCTGCCTGTTCCTCTTCTTTGAAAGGTGATATCTGTGTTTCTCTGATCAGTGAATGTGCAGTATTTGTTGAAGACAGCTGCCATTTCCCCAGCCTAGATGATGTCATAGAAAATGAACCCCTGATGTTACTAGGACCTGAAAACCTATAAGGAGAACAATATGTAGGGATATATTCTCTGACTGTGTTACTTTAGTTCTTTGAATCTGTTTTTATCAGAAATAAACATTTCATTTTTTAATGAGTCATAAATTTATAAGGAAAACCTAAAATTAAAATTTCTTCAGAATTATTACAGAAAATTAGCAATATACAAAAATTGAAAGAAATAGATCTTGATCTTTAAAAACTTCATTTACAACAAATGGTGCTGTGTGGGGTAAAACCCCACAGCTGTGTGCTCCTTCACAAACTATGTGCTCCCTTTAAGCTCCAGAAGCAGGTAGACAGACTTCTGTGGAAGGCAACTCTGTCGAGGACCCGGTATCCCTGGTCAGCATGGAACAGGGCCTGGGGATTAGGGCATAAAAACCCATCTCCAGTGACTCTGGCCATGTGGCTGTTAAGCCTGCAAAGGGGTTAAAAACCTTTCTGCAGAGACACAGCCTAGGGGTTGATAAGCGATGGACTGGAAAACAGCTTAGGCCTCCAGGTTGCCTAGAAACAAAGGTCATGAAAACCTGCTTTCTTACTTTAATGAGTGCATAGCAAAACTTCAAAGCCTTACTCTCCTCTTGGTAATCTCAAGTCTCTAGATGTACTCCCTTTTGCAGCTGTCCTGAGTTTTCAAACTTCGTGTCTCTTTGAGGATTGAACTAACTTTTTAAAAGATTAGTAATATGTATACTTCACTTGTTAATTAGTAGTGTGTACGTGACCAGCTGACTATAAAAGGGTGGTCAAGAACAATAAACTTCGCTACTTCCACCAGAGGAGTCTTCTGTCTCTTTCATCATAATAATTCCAGATGCAAGACTACACCCGTGGCGACACTGTCTGTCTCTCGTGAAATCCCAACACAACATTTGTCCTTCATGTTTGAAGAATATTTTTGCAGGATATAACATTCTAGGGTTAAGGTTTTTTTTCCCTCAGCCACTCTCCCCTGGCCTGTAAGGTTTCCACTGAGCAATTTGCCACCAGATGTATTGGAACACATTTATATTTGTTTCTTTTTCTTTCTTTCTTTCTTTTTTTTTTTTTTTTGCAGTTTTTGGCCAGGGCTGGGTTTGAACCTGCCACCTCTGGCATATGCGGCCAGCGCCCTACTCCTTTGAGCCACAGGTGCTGCCCATTTGTTTCATTTTTTATTGCTTCCCTCAGGACTGACCTTTTCTTTTTGTGACCTTTGTGAGCTTGATTCTTATCAATAAATGCCTTGAGGGATTCTTGTTTGGGTTAAATCTGCTTGGTATTCTGTGACCTTCGTGTACCTGAATATTGCTTTATTGAGTCTCATTCTTTCTTTTTTGAGACAGTCTCACTCTGTTTCTCAGGCTAGAGTGCCATGGAATAAGCCTAGCTCACAGAAATGTCATCTAGAAACTAAGGTCTGGACTCAGGGGCCTCAGGAGTCTGCTTGGTACTTTTTTAACTGTGGCTGAACTGGTTACCCAAGTTGCAAAACAAAGTCCTCCGAACTCTTCCCTTTCCTTTCCTCAAGTGGAAGAAGACGTCCCCCAGCTGTCATGGTTTGAATATGGATTCATATGGATAAATATGTAACAATAACAGTTATATAATATGAATATATAACTGTAATAGTTATCTTGAACCCACAAGGGAAAAGGCAAAATAATAATAGATATGATCCCTGATATTTTTCAGCCACTGAACCAACACCAGGAGCTGCATGTCTCCTGAATTTTTGTTAAATGACAAAAAGTAATCTTTTTTAAAAAGGCTCGTATAGTTTGATTCCTTGCAACACCTTCCCCATCCCTCATTACTTGCAGCCAATTGTATTCCTGACTGATACGTTTCTACTGGGACCAGGTGCTTGATCAATGTTTTTGTTTGGCTGAATTCTACAGCAAGGGTGAGAGATTTGAACTCATGGACGTCACGTGTGAAATCACATCTTCCTGGGGGAGAAAAACTAAGGAGAGAAAGGAAAGTGTCCAGGTCCTTCTTGGTATCTGTAGAAAGTGGTCAGGAGAACCAAGAGGAACTTTTCTTCAGAGTAGGCAGAGAAAGATATCAGGGGTGCTTGGAGAGAACAAGGAAATATCAATGTCATGGTAGCGTAAGAACACATGTAGCCTCACAACATGGAAAGCCACATTTCCTCATCACACATTTAGAGAGCTATGTAGTATTTGTGTGAAATTTGTTAAAGCAACGAGAGAGGATAAAGACCTAAGCGATCTGGCAGAGCAGCACCGGGTTTTATCAAAAACATCTATTTGTGCTTCTTCCCTATATTTGAACCCAAATAATAATCACCCTGTAATCTGTGCTCCCAAGGTAGACCATCTTGAATGAATGTTGTAACAGGAAGCAAAAGAATGCATAAAAAGATAATGCTTATTTCATTCCCAAAAAGAGACATTGAAGCTTTCTAGAAACAAATGTATTTCAGCATGATTATAATTATATGTTTTTGTCACCCAGAAAATCAAGCAGCTAAAGCAAGAGTAAATTTGATTTAAAAAATATGTATTCACCAATTGCACGGTCAGAAAAGGCCCAATTTGTCCCTGTCTACACAGACTTATGTAAAATAAACAAATTAGAGGTCCAGTTTGTCTAAAAAACAAGAACTGAAAAAGTCAGACAGGGTCAGATCATGGGGTACCAGGGCCATCACCCACCCACAGGATTCATGTATCCTGTGTGTACCTTTAGAATTAGCGTTTCTTTCTGGAGAACATTTAGGAGGAAAAACAAAAGACAAATGTTTTTAAAAAGAGAGAAACTGAAGTTTCCTCTGCTGGTGACAGACCAGTGATTCCAGGAGGGACACTGTTTCTCAGAATCAGTTGTCAGGAGAGAGAAGTTGGGTTTACTGTGGTTTGACAGCTCTAAACAGTACTGTCCTCATGGGGGCTGTTCATATTTCTAAAGCTGCTGCCCAGTAGCTGTGGGCAGCCCTCGAGGCTGGCAGTTGTCCTAGGAGGCTGCAGCTACAAGGGCTTGTCTGCTGAGGTCCAGGGCCCGCTCCAGGAGCAGGGAGATGGGAGGCAAGGATGGGTAGAGGAAAGAAGTGGCCAAAAGCCAGCAAGTGGCATTATGATTGAGGGTGAGGGCTCTGGAAGCTAAGTGTGTGGCTGAATGACCTGGCACAGGCTGGGCCACAGCTAGGGAAATGCAGGGCATCTCGGCTCCCTGACAAGGGACACTCAGATGCCTGCTCTCCCAACACATCCTGCTGGTGGAGCTGGAGAGGAGAAAAACTCTCCCACAGCAGGCCTTACTATGACCCCGGCTCCTCCTTTTTGGGGGGGTGATGCACCCCAGCCTGCTGCTTCAGGGCTCCCCTGCGGTGAGGTGATGGGACAACTTGCCTCTCCCTCCCCCGGGAGCCCTAGAGGACCAACGGCAGGAGGGTGACCTTTCCTCTAGACTCACAGAGTCGGTCTCCTAGGGATCCAGAGTGCTTGGTCTGCCTCCTCTCTGCTCCCTGGGAGAGAACAAGGAGCACAGAGGCATGGGAACTCCATGGTTGTCAATGTGCTTTCTTCTGCTTTTCTTTTTTTGAGTAGAACTTAAATTCTGTCTCACCCTTAGTTCTTTACCTGTGAAAGCTAAGGTTTCCAAGTTCTTATTTATACATATATATAAAAAATGAGGTCTTCTTTATACTCAAATGTTTCAAACTTTCAGCCTATGTAATAATTTGTCTTCATAGGTGGATAGTAGATATAGATTTTTTTTTTTGAGACAATCTCACTCTGTCACCCAAGCTATAGTACCATGTGGCATCAGCCTAGTTCAACAGCAACCTCAAATTCTTGGACTCAAGCAATCCTCTGTCCTCAGCCTCCTGAGTAGCTGGGGCTAGAGGTGGTGCCTGCCAGAACACCGGCTAATTTTTCTACGTTTAGTAGAGACGAGGTCTCCCCCTTGCTCAGGCTGGTCTCAAACTGAACTCAAGCAATCCATCCACTTTGGCCTCCCAGAGTGCTAGGATTATAGGCATGAGCCACCACCCCTGGCCTAAAATATATTTAAAATAATAGGATGGGCTCAGCGCCTGTGGCTCAGTCAGCTAAGGCGCCAACCACGTACACCTAAGGTGGCGGTTCGAATCCCCAGCTCGGGCCCGCCAAACAACAATGATGGCTGCAACCAAAAAATGGCCAGGCGTTGTGGAGGGCGCCTGTGGTCCCAGCTACTTGGGAGGCTGAGGCAGGAGACTCGCTTGAGCCCAGGAGTTGGAGGTTGCTATGAGCTGTGATGTCATGGCACTCTACCCAGGGGGACAGCTTGAGGCTCCGTCTCAAAAAAAAAAAAAAATAGGATGTATAAAGCTGGGCATTGTGGCAGGCACCCACTGTCCCAGCTACTTGGGAGGCTGAGGCAAGAGAATCACCTAAGCCCAAGAGCTGGAGGTTGCTGTGAGCTGTGACCCCATAGCACTCTACCAAGGGTGACAAAGTGAGACTCTGTCTCTAAAAAAAATAATAATAATAATAGGATATATAAATAACTTATGATAAGCATGTAACCATCTAAAATTATCATATGGTTCTACACACCTGATAGAGAGAAAGAAAATTGGTTTGGCCACTTTTTATTTCATTTCTTCTAGGTTTTTATTATGGACAATTTCAAAAATACAGATTTAGAGAAAATAACATAATGAATCCTCATATAACCCCATCACCCAGTTTATGCAATGACCAACTTGGGGCCAATCTTGTTACACCTCCACCCTCACTCCTCATCTCTTTAGATCAGCAAATCCAGCCTTTCATACAATCTCCCGAGTCCTCTGACATGAACACAGTGGTGCTGGTTTTTTAGTATGACAAGATGTTCCAGGTTCATCTTGTAACTTTTTTTTTTTTTTGAGACAGAGTCTCACTATGTCACCCTTTGTAAAGTGCCATGGCACCACAGCTCACAGTCACCTCAAACTCTTGGGCTTAAGCAACTCTCTTGCCTCAGCCTTCTGAGTAGCTGGGACTACAGGTGCCCACCATAATGCCTGGCTGTTTTTTTGTTGTAGTTGTCATTGTTGGTTAGCAGACCCAGGCTGGGCTAGAACCCACCAGCCTCAGTGCATGTGGCTGGCATGGTAACCACTGTGTTACAGGCACCAAGCCTTCATCCTGTAATTTTGCTGCCCCAGACTGGAATCAGCCATTTCCCTTTTTTTTTTTTTTTTTTTTTTTGTCACCCTAGGTAGAGTGCCATGGCATCATAGCTCACAGCAACCTCAAACTCTTGGGATAATCTCTTGGCCTGTAGTCCCAGCTCTTGGGAGGCTGAGGCAAGAGGACTGCTTAAGCCCAAGAGTTTGAGGTTGCTTTGAGCTATGACACTACAGCACTCAACTCCAGGGAAAAAGAGTGAGACTCTCTGGAAGCACAGCACACCAGCAGGGTAGCAGTGGGCATTTCTCTAGCCCTGTGTTCCCAAGTAGGGATTATCAGATAAGATACAGGATGCCCAGTTAAACTGAAATTCCAGATAAGCAACAAATTAAAGCCTTATACCCCAATTAGGAACTTATGTCTCTGGTAATAACTTCAGGGTGCTGGCTTCCCTATCACCTCAAGGGAAAGGCTCCTTTCTAAGTATCTTAATACTCAACTCAGGGGCAGTACCTGTGGCTCACTGGGTAGGGCACCGGCCCCATATACTGAGGGTGGTGGGTTTGAGCCCAGTCCCAACCAAACTGCAACAAGAAATAGCCAGGCATTGTGGTGGGCCCCTGTAGTCCCAGCTACTCAGGAGGCTGAGGCAGAAGAATTGCCTAGGCCCAGGAGTTGGAGGTTGCTGTGAGCTATGACGCCATAGCACTCTACTGAGGACAACAAAGTGAGACTCTGTCTCTAAAAAAGAAAAAAGAAAATACTCAACTCAGAACTCCAAAGCCCCAGCTTCCCACCAGGTCTTTATGATTCATTCATTGCCCTCACTGTCCAGACACAGTAGGTCACATTTACTGTGAGTAACGTTGCCTGGTAACACAGCTGACATCCCACCTCTTTCAGGTTTCCAGGAGAACGGAACTAGAAAGTAAAGTCCTCATGGAGAATGAGGATTGAGGGTTTTTTCCTGTTTGTTTTTTACCTTTTATGTTTATAAATCTTTTCACTGATCAGAGCTAGGAAAATAAAGAGCCATGGTAGGTAGATAAGTAGGTATAGAAATTAATAATATAAAGAAAACACATTATGAGGGTTTTTGTTTTTGTTGTTGTCATTATTTTTTGTGGTTGTTGTTATTGTTTTTTAAGCAGGCTCAGGCTGGATTCAAACCCTCCAGCCCCGGTGCATGTGGCTGGCACCCTAACCACTGCACTACAAATGCCGAGTCACATTATGAGGTTTTATTGCTATTTCCCATTCCAACTCAGTTTATTTTCATCGTCCCAGTGAGGTGGGTCCTGTGGAGGCTGAGATGGTGGATGGCTTGAGCAGGAGTTCAAGATCAGCCTGAGTGGCTTGGTGCCTGTGGCTCAAACGGCTAAGGCACCAGCCACATACACCTAAGGTGGCGGGTTCGAATCCCCAGCCTGGGCCCACCAAACAACAATGATGGCTGCAACCAAAAAATGTCTGGGTGTGTGGCTGGGGCCTGTAGTCCCAGCTACTTGGGAGGCTGAGGCAGGAGACTCACTTGAGCCCAGGAGTTGGAGGTTGCTGTGAGCTGTGATGCCATGGTACTCTATCCAGGGGGATAGCTTGAGGCTCCATCTCAAAAAAAAAAAGATCAGCTTGAGCAAGAGGGAAACCCTGTCTCTACCAAAAATAGAAAAATTAGCCAGGTGTTATGGCCGGCACCTGTAGTCCCAGCTACTTGGGAGGCTGAGGCAAGAGGATCACTTGAGCCCAGGAGGTTGATGTTGATGTTGCTGTGAGCTAGGACGATATTACACCAATCAACCCAGGATGACAAAGTGAGACTCTGTCAAAAAAAGAGAGAGAGAGAGAGAGAGAGAAAGAAAGAAAGAAAGAAAGAAAGAAAGAAAGGAAGAGAGAGAGAGAAAATAAAAGAATAGAAAAATAGAAGACTTGTGTCTTTTTTTTTTTGAGACAAAGGGCTCACTCAGTCATGATGGGTTTGAGTGCAGTGGCGTCATAGCTCACAGCAACCTCAGACTCTTGGGCTCCAGTGATTTTCTTGCCTCAGCCTCCCAAGTAGCTGAGACTACAGGTGCCCAACACCATGCCCATCTAGCTTTTCTATTTTTTTTTTTTTAGTAGAAACAGGGTCTCACTTTGCTGAGGCTGGTCTCAAACTCTTGAGCTCAGGCGATCTACCCACCTTGGCCTCCCAGAATGTGAGGATTATAGGGAGAGCCACCCCACCTGGCACCAAGACTCATATCTTTTTTTTTGAGACAGCGTCTCATTATGTCACCCCTGGTAGAGTGCTGTGGTGTCACAGCTCACAGCAACCTCCAACTCTTGAGCTTAAGCGAATCTCTTGTCTCAGCCTCCCAAGTAGCTGGGACTATAGGTGCCCGCCACAATGCCCAGCTATTTTTTTGTTGCAGTTGTTTAGCTGGCCTGGGTCGGGTTCGAACCCGTCACCCTCGGTGTACGTGGCTGGTGCCATAACCACTGTGCTATGGGTGCTGAGCCCAAGACTCATATCTTAAGTCATCCTTCCATACATGGTTATTTAGCACCTACTATGCCCTCAGAACTGAACAGACAGAGATCTTGCCTTGTTGGCACTTACATTGAGGGGGAGGAGGAGGGAAGCACAATATACATGATAAATAGGAAAATCATGCAGTTGGTAGGGAGAGGGTGATAATTGTGAAAGAAAACAAAAGTAGAGCAGGATAGGGAAGCTGGAGTGCTGAGGGGTGGGGCCAGACTGGGCTGTGAGCTAAATGGGGCCGATGGTCTTCAACACCAGAAGGTCGTCTGGAGGAGTGACTCGACCACTAAACTTACCTTTCAACTTCTACATTACATGTATGCCCTTGTATAGAGTCTTTGCATGTTTCAAATGGTTTTATAGAAAAAGGGCCAGAAAAAAAAATACATCAAAATGTCAACAATGACTCTCTGTGGAAGAATATGGGATTATGGACATTTATTTTAATTGGATCTTTTTAATAACTTGCTACATAATTTTAGGATGAGTAGGCACAGTTTTATTATCAGGAATAAAGCAGTATACCTTCCCATACATTTTTTGAAAGCAGAGTTAATCTGCCCTCTGATCTCAGGAAGGGCTTTTTGCAAGGGGTGATGTATGGTTCACAGGTGACAAGGGGTGTTGGACCTTTCCAGATAGAGGGTTTTTGCCACAAGGGGGCGCCAAGCCTTCAGGCAAGGACACAGCTGAGCCCCAAGTTAGGAGTTGGATTTTAGGCAAGTGGAGTTGCTGAGGGAAATCTTGCATAATTCCACTGCCATGCCCAAGAACCATGCTCAGAATGGTCTGAAAGCTTTTGGCACTCTAATGGCTGCCTCCGTGGTCGCTAATAATATAAAAGTGGATTTCCCTTGAACTTGGTTAGCAAGTTGAGAGTAGTAAGGCTTCAGCTCAGAAAATGTAAGAACAAGGTGCTCCTTGACCTTGAGGAGTCAGCAATCTAACCAGAAAGGCTGAACTCACAGCTGCCTTTCACCATGTATTTACAGCACCTGGGAGAGAGGCAGAGCGAGACCTGTGGGCCAAGGGAAGAGCCGAGAAGGCCTATAAAGAGAGCAGCAAATGTGCGTGGCTGGGGTGTTGTCAGGTGCTGACAGACGGCTGCATGCGGAGGGAAGGGACCTAGGGCAGGAGAGCGGGAGTGGGGGGACAGAGTGCGGGGAGACACAGACAGTACTGTAAAAAGCCACTGACCTCACAACACTGGGGATTTTGCAACCTAATGACCCAGGACTGGGTTGCCAGGAATTGTACCCCTGGCCTCGGTCTTTTAGCAAATCTGACCTCCGTGACACCAAGGAGACTGTGGCTTATGGCCAGTTTGGCTTATCTGGTCTGAGGGAAGTGGAATGCACCTGCACAACCATGATTTGCGTCACTGCATGCACGGGGAAATAGGGAATGACAGTGGACAAAACGTGCCTCTGGGGACAATGGACCTTATACCAACACAGGATGCTACGTGGGGGGGGGGGGGAGACGAGAACCACCCAGCCCAACCTGAGGGGTCAGGGAGAGCTTCCTGGAAGAGGTGGCACTTGAGCTAGTGGGGGCAGAGCATCCAGAGTTTCAGAAGAAGAAAGGGCTCCAGGCAGAACAGCACAGGGGCAAGAGAATGCGGCCTCTGAACACAGAAGTAGCTCAGTGTGTCTGGAGCCTGTGAAAGTTCTCAGTGGTGATGCTGGAGTGAAGGACACTTTATCTGGGGGGTACTGGGAAGTCCTGGAAAGGTTGTAGATAGTGGAGTTACCGGATCATGGACATGGGAGTTTGCTAAGGTCACCAGTGATCTTTATGTTCCCAAATCCCTTGGGTACTTTTTTTTTTTTTTTTTGAGGCAGATTCTCACTTTGCCACCCTCGGTAGAGTGCTGTGCTGTCACAGCTCACAGCAACCTCCAACTCCTGGGCTCAAGCGATTCTCTTGCCTCAGCCTCTCGAGTAGCTAGGACTATAGGTGCCCACCACAACACCCAGCTATTTTTTAGAGACAGGGTCTTGCACTTGCTCAGGCTGTTCTCGAACCTGTGACCTCAGGCAATCCACCCTCCTCATCCTCCCAGAGTGCTAGGACTACAGTCATGACCCACTGTGCCCAGCCTCATTGCCTACTTCTCAATCTGCATCTTATGTGAGTTCTCTCACTGGCATTAGAAACTGCTGACTTCTCCCTCCATGCTGAAGCTTTCTTGCCTCTTGACTTCTGAGTCACCCTGTTCTGATTTTCCGTCCACCTCTCTCATCATTTCTTCCTGGCCTCCATTGCTGACTATGCTTCCTCCCCTCTATGGCCTCTGAGTGTTGGTTTCCTGCAGGGCTGGGTCCTTCTCACCATTCACTCTTGTTCTCAACCACCTCAGTTCTTGGCTTCACATGCACCTACTGTGTATGACAGTATCAGGGGAGAGGCGATGACACAACCAAGCAGAGGGTCCTGCTGTGACTGAGACATGTCCAGACTGAATCATGAGCAGTCACGGGATGGGTCAGGATGAGTTGTTCAGGGATGAGCAGAAGCACGCACTGGAGGGTGACGCGCTGCTGATTAGTATAGTCAGTGCCCTAGATCTGAGAGAAAGCAGAGTCCAGGACTCGATGTTTCCAAGGGCAGAGGGAGGCGTGTGGACACAGTGATATGCATTCGAAGGCCAAATCCAAGGTCTGAGAAGAACATGAGCACAGGGAGGGGCAGGAAAGATGGGCAGGCCCAGCAGAAAGTGGGCTCCAAAGTCCAGAGAGTCAGCAGAGACGGGGGAATCCAGGTCAGTGAACTGGGTGCTGTCCTCTGGACCTCTGCAGTGGGCTCAGCAGGCAGGTGTCCAAGGGATGTGCTGCCAGCCTTTGGGGGTGTTGGTGAGTCCTGTCTGCAGCCCAGACCAGACAGACACATCAACAACAGCAGGGGCTCAGCGCCTGTGGCTCAATCGGCTAAGGCACCAGCCACGTACACCTAAGGTTGCGGGTTTGAATCCCCAGCCCGGGCCTGCCAAACAACAATGATGGCTGCAACCAAAAAATGGGCGGGCATTGTGGCGGGTGCCTGTGGTCCCAGCTACTTGGGAGGCAGAGGCAGGAAACTCGCTTGAGCCCAGGAGTTGGAGGTTGCTATGAGCTGTGATGCCATGGCACTCTGCCCAGGGGGGTAGCTTGAGGCTCCGTCTCAAACAAAAAAAACAACAACAGCAGGGAAGTTATGATCCATCTCTTGTGCCTTCTCTTTTCCAATCTCACATGTCCCAACAGGACAAAGAATTTCTCAAGGCTCTGTCACTGTGGCCCCTGAGAAGGCAAATCCACTTTGTGCCTCAGCACGGTAAAGGTTGCAGTTAGGAGCCAAAGAGGTCCAAATAAGTTTTTGTCATTCATAAGCACTAAATTCTGTCACCTCCTGTCATTTTACTTTGTATTCTTTCAAATGTGTTTTTCCTTATGTATGTTTATAACATACATAAGAATATTTTATGGCCCCTTATCCTAATAAATACTTGTCAGTGGCAAAAAAAAAAAAGTTTTTGCGGCTTTAAGATTAGGAGTAGATAAATTATTCCATCCATAGTGTTAGAACAACTGCATATTTGAAAAAAATTAAGCTCGAGTCCCAACTTAACATCACACACAAAAATAAATTGCTCACAGGCTCAGCACCTATAGCTCAAGTGGCTAAGGCGCCAGCCACATACACCAGAGCTAGTGGGTTTGAATCCAGCCCGGGTCTGCCAAACAACGACTACAACCAAAAAACAGCCGGTGTTGTTCCTGTAGTCTCAGCTACTTGGGAGGCTGAGGCAAGAGAATCACTTAAGCCCAGGAGTTGGAGCTTGCTGTGAGCTGTGATGCCATGGCACTCTACCCAGGGTGACAGCTTGAGGCTCTGTCTCAAATAAATAAATAAATAAAATAAATAGCTTGCACCTGTAATGTGGAAGTGAGCTGCACAGTTCCCAAGAGGTAGGTGTTGAGGTCCATCAGTGAACAACTCTGACCGAGACTTCTACTTTCGTGGGGCTTCCATTCTAGAGGACAATAAACCATAGGTCTTATATAGGTGGCGAATCAAAAATGATACAACTCTGATGATATGTAAAGAAATTAAGTAAATGTAAATATTCCCCTAAATACAATGTTAAGGGTTATAATTGTTGGCAAATAACAGAAGTATAAAAATGATAACATAATTTTAAAATTAAAAATTGTCAAATCCATAACTTAAAAATCTAACAACAAAAAGGAAATGTATTGTATGGTGTGACAGCTGAGAAAGTTAAGTATATTTTTACATATATAAAAAAAACTGGGTTTGGCACCTGTAGCACAGTGGCTACAGCACCAGCCACATACACCAAAGAAGCTGGTGGGTTCGAACCCAGCCCGGGCCAGCTAAAATCAACAATGACAATTGCAACAAAAAATAGCCAGGCATTGTGGCGGGCACCTGTAGTCCCAGCTACTTGGGAGGCTGAGGCAAGAGAATCCTTTAAACCCAGGAGTTTGAGGTTGCTGTGAGCTGTGATGCCACAGCACTGTACCGAGTGCAACATAGTGGGACTCCGTCTCAAAAAAAAAAAAAAACCTGGGGAAAAAACACCTAAGCTTTTGATAACTTGAATTCTAGCCCTGACTCCACCTCTGCACAAACTTGCTTAATTTGTTTTGTATCCTACACTTGCAGATGGGGAGAATAATACCTGGTCTACTTGTCCTCATAGGATGATTGGGAAATTCACATGAAATATAGAAGTATGCCCTAAAAATCAACAGACACTACCCACAAGTCAAGGGATTGTGATGGATAAAGCTGCAGATTATCCGGATGAATCCAGCAAGACAAGCTAGTGGCATCAGTGCCTGGAGGGACCCCAGAGGGTAG
Organism: Galagoides demidoff; assembly: GCA_963574575.1. Classification (NCBI taxonomy): domain Eukaryota; kingdom Metazoa; phylum Chordata; class Mammalia; order Primates; family Galagidae; genus Galagoides; species Galagoides demidoff. Next base: position 14,064 of record CAUYQV010189995.1, read on the forward strand.
GGTGGGAAGAGACAGTACCCCATGTTACATCTGACAGCTAACTTAAACAGAACAGGAAAGAGATGGCTTAGTACTATGTGTAGCAAGTGCGTTTGGGAACAGCCAGCTAAGAATGACTCTCCTGGCTGCTCCCACTGCCCACCGGCAAGGGTTGACCCCCCCAGCAGCACTGCTCCTGCAGTACAACCCTCCATCTCGCCATAGCTAACTGGACTAGTGGGGAGCTGATATGATTGGCGTTCAGAGAAACTTTCACTTGAGAGAGAGACACAGGCAGAGGGATACCCAGACCAAGGAATCCCCTGTAGTTGGAAGGGTTACATTTGAAGCTGGAGCTATGAACAGCCATGTAGTGTCAGCTGTTTGCATCAGCCCAGCTGTGAGAAGAACAAAGCAGAGAGGAGACGCAGAGTCCTCCTTGGGCTGGTGCCCCCACACTCCCCACACCCCCGCCAGGTTCTGCCTTGGAAACATTCAAGTCACCTTGAATCCTGATCAATTTCCCCTTTCTGCAAAGGCTAGCATGAGATGGCTTCTGTTGCCAAAGATCTTTAAATAGACATATAATCTAGGCCTGGCTCATCTGCCAAGGTTACAATTAACAGCGATAAAGCAGAGGCCGTTGAAAAACAAATTGCACTGTGCTGCCTTAACTAGGTCACGAACATATTGTGCAATCCTAACAGGTACAGTCATCCCAACCAGAACAGGCAAAGAGTCAAGCGGCTGACTCAGGAGCAATACAATTGTTACCCGGACTGCGCCCACGTTTAACGATGCAATGAAGGGTGACAAACCGGCCAGACCAGACTTACATTTTCCACTGCTTTGGGGAGTGCAACTCAGAGCTTGCCGGTTCTGAAGAGTCATGTCTAAGGAACTCCCTTGCAAATTATATAAAGTTAGAAAACTATAAATAAAGCTGTAGGTTATCCAAAAACTTAATCCAAAACTAATAAGCAAACTTCAACTATCGATAGAGCCTCACTATTCCCAGGCACAATGAATCCAGAAGCAATTCAGAAAGCAGGTGGTCGCAACTAATTTCCTTTGTGCCCTCATTTAGTAACTGTTGAGTGCTTATTTTGTGTCAAGTGCAGTGTCAAAGGCTGGGGATATAGCAATGAACAAAACGCATGAAGCAGCTGCTTCAAGGAGCTTATATTCTAAGTGGAGGGAGAAAGACAACCTGTGACTAAAGCTAAGTAAGTGGTTATGTGCTGGAAAGAAACACCAAGCAGGGCAGGGGCATGTGAGCGACGGGGTGTGGGCCACGTGATGTGCACTGCTCAGCACAGCTCAGCACAGCTCTGTGATAAAATGACAGAGATCTGTGGGAGGGTGGGATGCAGCTCTCTGAGCCAAGAGCTTTTCAGGCAGCAGGATGAGCAGGTGAACTCCCTAAGGTGGGATTGAGTGTGGAATACTATGGTCAGAGCCTGGGAGCTCAGGAAAGAGGAGTGGAGAGGTGGCTAGAAGCCTTGGTAAGGGTGTCAGCATTTACGCAGGAGGGAAGTAATTCAGACTGTGGGAAACTAGAGGGGCGTGTGGTTGACTTAGGATTTAAAGGACCACCCTGGCTGTTGAGAGGGTAGTCAGGGTAGCAGCAGGAAGAGCAGTTAGGAGGCTATCGTCATCGCCTGGCAGACACCAGGGTGGATTTGCATCATAGGGTTAGCGGTAGAGAATGTGAAAAGATTTCAGATTCTGGATATAGCCATAGGATTCCTTGATGGATTGGATGTCAGCGCTCAGAGAAAGGAGTGAAAAATGACTTCAGGGCTTCTGGCTTCCAAATGAAGAAGCTTGTTTGGGGACAGGGGGACGATGCAGATTATTCCAGAAACACAGAAAATGAACATGGACTCCGTCTCGTTAGTCTTTAGGGGTCTGAGAGCAGCTGGCACTGAATTGCTTTGGGTAAGGGTTTGGGCTGGTGAGAAAGGACTAAAGATTGGAGCCAGGAGTTGGACAGAGCTGATGAGCAGTATGGTCAGAGCAAAAAGCCGTGTCTAGGTCAAGGCCAGAAGTTACGATAGATTGGGGGAGGCTGGGAGCAGTGGCTTAGATCTATAATCCTAGCACTTTGGGAACCTGAAGCAAGAGGATCACTTGAGGCCAGGAGTTCCAGACTAGCCTGAATAACATAGGAAGGCCCTATGTCTACAAAAAAAAAAAAAAAGATTAGCTGGCTGTGGCAGCATGTACCTGTAGTCCCAGTTACTAGGGAGTCTGAGGAGGCTGTACTGAGCTATGATAAGGCCAGTGCACTCTAGACTGGGCAACAGAGTGAGCTCCTGTCTCAAAAAAAAAGGGCAGTGCCTACGGTTCAGTAGGTAGGGTACCGGCCCCATATAGCGAGGGTGGTAGGTTCAAACCCGGCCCTAGCCAAACTGCAACAAAAAAATAGCCAGGTGTTGTCAGGTGCCTGTAGTCCCAGCTACTCGGGAGGCTGAGGCAAGAGAATGGCCTAAGCCTAAGAGCTGGAGGTTGCTGTGAGCTGTGATGCCACAGCACCCTACTAAGGGTGACAAAGTGAGACTCTGTCTCTAAAAAAAAAAAGAAAAGAAAAGAAAAATGAAGGCAAAATCAAGGTCAGAGTTCAGTGATTCAGTCCAATTTGGAAGGCATGGGCAATAATTCAAACAGGACAAGGAAAAATGATACCTTGTTCTGTACCAGACATTATGCTAAAGGGCTTTGTGTACAATAGCTCATTTAATTCTTACAACAGTCCTATGAACTGGGTGTTATTCGCCCTATTTGACAAATGAGAATAACAAATACCTATATGAGGCCACAAAGCTGGTGAGCAATAGAATGCAATTTCAAGCTTAGTTTGGACCTGAAGTGTGTGTACTTACTAAGCATTGTGCAATACCATAAGGTTCAGTGCCTCAACCGGTAGCTGAGGTCACCTGAGTTCAAGCCATGTGGGTGTGTGAGTACAGGTGGAAGCAGAGTCCAAGTATACAGACATGGATCCTAGGCTGTGGTTTAAGTTGGGCATGAAAACAGGATGGGGTTGAGTTTGGACCCAGAGCAGCTTCTCAGAACCGTCTCCAGCATCCCCACTCAGCCACCTACAACTACACTCAGACTTAGCCAAGGTGGTGCAGATGTAAAGTGGAAATCGAGCACTCTGCTTAGCTAGGGTTGTAACGCCATCCTTACACCAAAGCATCCAAGATAAACATACACATTCAGCAGAATTACATTGTTAGGCCCCTTTGTGTTGTAACTGAAACAATTCTCAAATGTGGGTGGTCAAACACCCCTCCCTTCGGTGAGATACTGGTTCCATACCAGACTTTAGGAGAGCTCACAGAGACCCTTCTCTTTACCTGGCTTATTTTAGGAGACTTCCCTAGGCCCTAGGAGGAAAGAGCTTGGTGAGTTCAAACTGCTGGGGTTTTTTTTGTTTTTGTTGTTGTTTTTTTTTTTTTTTTGGTAGAGACAGAGTCTCACTTTATTGCCCTTGGTAGAGTGCCATAGCATCACACAGCTCACAGCAACCTCCAACTCCTGGGCTTAGGCGATTGTCTTGCCTCAGCCTCCTGAGTAGCTGGGACTACAGGCGGCTGCCACAATGCCCAGCTAATTTTTTGTTGCACTTTGGTCAGGGTCAGGTTTGAACCCACCACCCTCAGTATATGGGGCCAGCGCCCTACTCACTGAGCCACAGGCGCCTCCCCAAACTATTTTAAAGGTAAACAACCCTAGGGTTCTAATATTTCTGCCTTTCTTTACCAGTCAACCAATAAGAAGGGTGCACTGAACGCACAACTTCTCTCATTCTGCTAATAAGGCAGATTAGTGCACCCAGTCCAACAGAGATTTTATAGAAATAAGATCTATAAGCAGCGTATCCTGGTGAGGGTTAATCAGTGTGCTATTATGAATTAGAACTGTCTGTAAGGTGCTCCAGGTAGACTGTATTGTGAGGTTCAACTAACATGCATCTTCTAGTTAATAAGGAATGTGGGCTCAACAAGATCAAGCGACACCCAAGGGGACAGAGAGTGAGTCAGTGGTGAAACTGGGTCCAGAATTCAGACCTCCCAATTTCCAGTTCAGTCCTTTCTTTGCAACTCAGAAGGTCCTAGTTCTGAATGATAAGCAATCCTCACATCAATAGGCATAGGGTAAAACTCCATTGACTGACACTGTGGATAGACCTAGTTGGAGTAAAGCCTCTATTAGCTTTGAATGCAATAGCAGTTAAACAGGAACTGAAAAGGCTGAGATTAGATCAAGAGTTCAGACCATCAGCCCACCTGATAACCTGTGCTCTATATAAACACATCGGAGAGAAAGCAGTGTTTTTAAACAACATGGTTTTGTAACAACATGGAGTGGTATTCTGCAGTAGGATTTTAACCTAGAAGCAAAGGTGATACTATATTGGGTTTTATTCTGAAAACACGATTTGATTCACAATGCTCTACTTCTATTCTTTAGATGTGGGCCCCAGTGCCAATCATATAATTAGCTCAGTCCTTAAGATTCCTGGAGCAATAGGAAATAAGACACAAGGCAATCTTGTCACTGAAGTGGCTACATAAGGATCCCTAAGGTATAGTCATGATTTTCTGTCATGCAGTTGTTTAGAATTAGAAATTCTGATTTCTAATGTCATTAAGGTAAACTGAACATAGCAAGAAAGACTTGGTTTCCTAGCACTCTGGGAGGCTGATGCAGGAGTATAACTTGAGGTCAGGAGTTTGAAACTAGCCTGAGCAAAGTGAGACCCTGTCTCTATTAAAAATAGAAAAAAATAACTGGGTGTGGTGGTAGGTGCTTGTAGTCTCAGCTACTTGGGAGGTTGAGGCAGGAGGATTGTTCGAACCTAGGAATTTGAGGTTGCTGTGAGCTAGGCTGAGGCCATGGTGCTCTAGCATAATTATTATTATCATAAGAAGAAGAAGAAGAAGAAGAAAGAAAAGAAAAGGACAAGACTTGGTTTCTGATTTGAAAGGCTGTGTAGGGGCAGGAGCTCCAGTAGAGTGCTGGCAAAAGTGTAAATTAGTATAATCACTTTGGGATAGTGATATAGCACCTCATGGACTTGAAGATATGCATTCTCTGTGACTTAGTTATTCTAGATTTATGCCCTAAAGACACTCGTACACATATTCACAAGCATTCTCACTGCAGAGTGTTTGTAGGGGCAACACGTGAAAATGTCATGTTAAAAGTGCATACTGCATCATAGCAATTAAAATGAAATTAAAGCTACATGTGCCAACATAGTTAAGTTTTAGAAACATATTGAGGGAGAAAAGGCAATGTGTAACAGATGAGAACAATAGGTCCTGAGATTTCATGTTTTTTGAGATGGTGGTCTCACTCTGTTGTCCAGGCTGACGTACAGTACTGCACCCACGGCTCTCTGCAACCTGGACCTCCTGTGCTCAACTGATCTTCCTACCTCAGCTTCCTGAGTAGCCGGGACCACAGGCATGCGCCACCATGTCTGGCTAATTTTCTATTTTTGTAGAGGTGGGAGTCTTGCTGTTGTTCAGGCAGCTCTCAAAATCCTGGCCTCAAGTGATCCTCCTGCCTCGGCCTCCCAAAGTGCTGGGATTACAGGCATGGGCCACTGGGCCTGGCTGAGATTTTAAAACATACAAAATGATGTTTACAAGATCATATAGTAAAAGTCAACATAAAGGGAGCCCTTCAAATTGAAATGAAAGGATGCTAGACAGCAACACAAAAGCACACAAAAATATAACCTAACTAGTAGAAGTGAATAGATAGGCAAATGCAAAATCCTGTAATACAATGGTAACGTCATCGCTTTTATTTATTTATTTTTGAATTTGATATTATTAACTTTTTACTCTTCACAAGTCCTGAGTAAAAATTTCTCAATGGGTTTGCTTTAAAAGTATATAAAGATTCCATGATTTGAGAGTTTATTTATTTATGTTCTAGAAAAATAATGTACTTATTTAGAAGTTGCATTAAGCTGACATAAGATTTGGTCTTTTTTAAATTAAATCATCACTGTGTACATTAATGCAGTTATGGGGTACAATGTGCTGGTTTTATATACAATTTGAAATATTCTCACCAAACTGGTTAACATAGCCTTCATGGCATTTTCTTAGTTATTGTGTTAAGATATTTATATTCTACATTTAGTAAGTTTCACATGTACCCTTGTACGATATGTAATTGCTTTTAAAGCAGGTATAGAATCTAAAAGTATTTAAAACTTTACTTTTTTTTTTTTTTGAGACAGAGCCTCAAGCTGTCACCTTGGGTAGAGTGCTGTGGCATCACAGCTCACAGCAACCTCCAACTCCTGGGCTCAAGTGAGTCCCCTGCCTCTGCCTCCCAAGTAGCTGGGACCACAGGCGCCCGCCACAACGCCCGGCCATTTTTTGGATGCAGCCATCACTGTTGTTTGGCGGGCTCAGGCTGGATTCGAACCTGCCAGTTCAGGTGTATGTGGCT
>CAUYQV010190001.1:0-20733 GCA_963574575.1 Galagoides demidoff
TGGTCCCAGCTACTTGGGAGGCAGAGGCAGGAGACTCGCTTGAGCCCAGGAGTTGGAGGTTGCTATGAGCTGTGATGCCATGGCACTCTACCCAGGGGGATAGCTTGAGGCTCCGTCTCAAAAAAAAAAAAAAAAGAATAAAGGACCAGAAGAAGTAACTCTTTGAATGTTCTTCACTATGGTTTCCACGCGTTCTGGTGGATTTTTAGAGCTCTAACAATTGGATTCCAAGTGAAGAATGACCCTTGGGTAATAGGAGAGAGCATGATGTCAAAGGAACATGTAGAGCTTTTTCAGCGATCGTTTATTTTCGACTTGTTTACCTTCATCCCCTTCCGCTGAGGCAATGAGACCCTACCTCTCAGTTGGTAGAACCTGAAAAATAGTTCCTTTGCATCCAGGGAACTTTTATTTGCATAAAATAGTTGAGGAAAGACATGTTTGGTAGCTACGGCAGGGTTCAAATCACATACAACAAATAATAATCCATGGAATTTAAGAGATGATATACAGAGGGTGCCAAAAAATGTACACGCATTTTTAAGAAAGGAAAAAACTGTATTACAATTGTAATACGCAAGTCACGTTTGACTTCTGCAGTTACAAGAGACACAGATATAATATATGAGATAATAAATGTTATCGAATATTAAAATTTTAATATAGTTTTTTTCCTTTCTTAAAATATGTGTACATTTTTTGGCACTCTGTGCATTTTGGCCTATACTCTATAATGTGCCGAATTATTTTGTGGCATTCTATTTAATAATTTATTGACTATATTAAACCATACTTGTTGATCATCCACTGACCATTGGGTGGATGATAAGCAATTTGTGGGCTGGGCTTTCTACCCTGCCTTGATAACCAGTGGTGCCCAGATCAGCACTGGGACCCCAGGGAGGAGAGGAATTCCCTGGCATTACAGTGGGGAATATGAAAATCCCCAAATTTGTAACTTCAAACCATAGCAGATAATCCTGCTTTGACATGCGCTGTGAAGTAGTGACCCCCTGCTATGTTATAAATAGTTGTTTCAAATAAATGATACTTCTTTCCCTTTCCAAGTTCCAATCCAAGAGAAAGGAGTCGGACAGCTGGAGCTAGTGATGGAGGTGGGGCATGGGTGTATGGCCCTAGTGGGCTAATATTCCGCCCCCCCACCCCCGCTAGGCATTCCTAGCCACCCAGGGCCTGGCAGATGCACAGGTCCCCCAGCCCTGCCAGGGCAAGAGCTTTCCTTCTCTGTGGCAGAGAAGTGCTGAGAATGCACTGCCACTCTGTGGCCGGCGTGAACCCAGGAGGGCTGACCTGAGTGTGCTCAGTTCCTCCTGCCCACCTCAGACCAGCAGTGCTGCTCCTGGGAGCGGGAGCAGGAAGGGAGGCCGGGACATCACGCCGGTGGAGGTGCAAAGCCAGGGGGATGGAGGCACCTCGGGCGGAAAGCCCTTGGATAGTCCCGAGATTATGTTTCCTGCCTGAGGCAGGAGTCCCGGCTGAGTCTCTCTTGGCTCAGCAACTTTTCTGTTCACATCAGCGCCGCCTCATTCGTTGCATATACAACGTTTGTGCAACTTGGAGCAGCCTCTGAAATTGCTTCATGCATCACATTTTCTGGTTTCTAAAGGGGGGGGTGAGTATGAGTGTTTCCTGTCCTCTGCCATCACTGAACTCTACTATTTATCTAAAATTTCTCTTTATTTATAAGAAACATCATGTTCTTAGGCCTCTTAATTCTGCTTAATTCCTTCTTCCTTTGGAGCTATTGAGATAAGGCACTTCTGTGGTGGTGTTTTTTGTTGTTGTTGCTGGTGGTAGTAGTTTTCCTTTATCTCCTGGAAATAACTCACATTGGATGAGATAAGCTTCAGCTGCTGGGCTCAATCACTGTTCCTCCCTGGGACCTGTGCCCCGAGACCTGCCACACTGCAAATGGCACTCAGATGTGTTACTAAATACTACTCAGACTGCCAGGATATCTCATAGATAGTTGAAACAAGAAAGATGACATCTGCAAATGTCAAGGGTTTAGAGCAGGGATTGGCAAACTTTCTGTAAAGGGCCAAATAGCAAATATTTTCAGCTTTGCGAGCCATATGGTCTCTGTCCCAGTGACTCAATCTGCTGTTGTGTCGGGAAAGCTGCCATAGTTAATATGTAAACAAATGTGCATGGCTGTGTTCCAATAAAACTTTATTTACACAAACTCACTGCCAGCCAGATTTGGGCAGAGGGCTGAAGTTTACCATCCTCAGTTTGGGTGCTGAGTGGATCTTCCCTAAATGCAATTGGCCGGAGAATATAACAGAGCAAAATGGTGAGACAAGGTGTCCAACCCAGCTGCGTGACTTTGGGTAAGTCACTGATTCTCAACAGTTCAGTGTTCCCTTCTGTAAAATTATGGAGCGGATCTGCATCAGAGTTGCAAATTGGCAATCTAGGGCTGCGTCTGGTCCACAGATGTGTGTCATTTGGCCCACGCAATACCCAGAACATTTTGAATTCGTTTTCAACATTTCAAATGGGGAGATTTCATTTAAAAATCCAGATTTCTGGCTACTTATGAAATATCAGAAAATCTGGCATCCCTGGGCCCACATTCTCTCATGGCAACCCCCGACCAGGGCCGGGGGATACCCGTGGAACGCAGCATCCTCTAGCCAACCTGCTTTGGTGATTTGCGTTATTGTCTGTCATGGGAGTGTCTTGGCTTATGACCCCTGTAGGAGAGACCTTTGGTGCATTTGAGTTTGCTAATCAGTCCGGACCATTACATCATTACTGTGCAGTGAATGCCTCCCCTCCTGTTTTCCCTGCCCCTCCCCTAAAGCCCTTGGTCTCTATTTGAAAGCCACATGTTGTTGGGGAAAGACAGCATTGCCTGTGCTAAGCCAATTAGCATGTTCCATCTCCTCCCTGGCCCTACATTCAGGGTGGAGGGATGAGCTTTGTGAACACATCAGAGAGGCTCTCAGGCCTGGTTTGGAATGCTGGGACAGAGGTATGCCCTTTCTCTGCAGGAGGACGGAGGGAGGCAGCCCTTTGACTCCTTTGGAATTTTTGTTACTATAAAGGAAAGCTGCCCTAAACCAATAACTACTATCTGGAGTAGGTGGATACATACCCCACTCCCCTGCTCCCTAGGCAATTTGAAGCTGCACAGTTATACTGTCTCCTTGCCCAGTGGGATTAAGCTCAAGTTGCCCTTTGAGGTCACTTGCTTGATAACACATCCTATATTAGCTGCCTTCCTTTGTTCATCTCACTCCCCTGAAATCATTTCCCAAACAAACCACTTGGACTAGACTCCTGATCTCAAGGTCTACTTCTTGAGGTACCCAAGCAAAGCTAGTGGTATGTTAGAAGGGGCAGAGGAAATATGTTTGTGACAAAAGTGATGGAGTCTTTATGACCATCTGAATGTCTTGATCAAACCATTCCTGAAGCCCACATTCCCTTTGTACTTTTCATTATAAGAACCAAATTTATTGGTGTTCATGCTGGTTTGATATGAGTTTTCTGTTACTTGTAGCCAAAAGCATCTATGGATTTACTTACCTATTTATCTAAATGAATAAATGTGTTTTTGTTTTAAATTCCAGAATAATGAACTTAGTAATGCACGTAAGGTTCAGAATCAGAAATACCTTTTGTATGTGGAATTTCTTTAAGTTGCCCAGCCAAAATGACCTAGGGCTGGTTCAGCTGAGATGTTATGTGTCTAGAAACACAACAGGGGTACTGGCAACCTTCATTCATATCCTCCCTGTTATAAAGATGCACATTTTTATTCATACTCTGATGATTAAAAGACAGGGTAGTTATCAATATCTAGATGGTTATTTGCTAGCGTGGAGACAGTGCTACAGAAAACTCAGATGTAGAAACCCCAGGGCTGTGGAGTGACCCATCCAGAGGGGTTGGGATGAGAGAAACTGCCATCATCCATCCACAGTTGATAGCACTGTGGAGAGTCATGCTTTCCATGGTTCCTCTGCCTGTGACTCCCCTGGCGCCAAAGTCTGCCAGGACAAGAAAGAGTGACTCAGTAACTTGGGTGAGACGCCTTCAAGGAGCCAACCCACCCGTCCTTGCTTAGAGCTGATGACTGTCCAGAGAGGGGTTTGCCCACACTCACCCAGCTTGTCTGTGGCAAGAGCTCCAGCCAGAACCTGGTTGCTTCATGGTCTCTTCCTTCCCCTGGACCAGCATCCTTAGGGGAACACGTCTAGAAACGCCCTTAGTTATGGCCAAAATCAGTATTTGTAGGACCTGAAGCTTACCTAGTTTGGGGGTCTCTTCTTCAAGAGAAAGAATACAAACTTTAAAAAAAATACCAGAAATGCTTACAGAGAAATGTATCTTGATCACCACCTGGCTTCTCCTCCCCACTAGAACATTCTAGAACTTCTAGCACCTGCTAGCACTCAGAGGGGCCCACGTGAGTGAGTCCCAAAACTTAAGCTCCATCCACATTGGCAGGTCTTTCTTTCCTCACAAAAGGAAAAATGGGGAGGGGTTCTGTGTGTTCCAGAGACCTTGCTCTTCTGAGCATTCTGGCCCCACTTAGAAAAGATTTCCAAACAGCTCAGCTCCAGCCAAAGATGATTCAACATGGGTGGCCGACATCCCAGGTTGCCTTGGTTACCTGGAGTCTTTGATCTCATTGTCGAGAGCAGGGCTTTTAGTTGACATACAAAGGATGTTTCTGTGAGTTCAGTGACAAGGACATCAGGGAGAGGGGATGAGGCATGGAAGACTAGGGCATCATAGGGTCCTAAGAGCATACCCCAAGTTTCTATCTGACTAACATGATGTCACGCTGAGGACCAGAAGTACTGACATGCTTTCCATCACGTCATCTGTCATGGTCAAGTTGACACCAGGGTATGACTCCCCAAGGGTAAGGAGTTTCATCTGTTTTGTTAACAACAAAATCCCCAATGCCCAGAGCAGTGCCTAGGACATTTCAGATGGCCTATAAATAATTGTTGAATGAATGAATGAATTTGTTGCACCCATATTATGTGACGGGAGCTGTATCAAGCACTTCAGGTGTTGTGTCCCATTAATCCTTGCACCTCCCTTCCAAGGAAGGGCTGTTACTCTCTCTGTCCGGAAGGGACAATAGAAGCATAGTGATTGTAAGAACATGTTGGATCAACAAAGCTGCTGAGTGGCGGCCTCTGCCCTTGAGTCTTGCCCTGTATAGTCGTAACTACAGCCTACCTCACTTTGCTGTGCTTTGCTTTACGGCCCTGCACAGATATGGCATTTTGTACAAACCAAAGGTCTGTGGTAACCCCGCATTATGTAAGTTCCCCAGAGCCATTCTTCTAACAAGATGTGCTCACTTCACATCTCTGTGTCACATTTTGCCAATTCTCACGACTTTTTTCATTATTATTTTATCTATTCTGAATGATCTTTGATGTCAAGGTTGTAATTACTTTGGGGCACCACGAGCCACACCCATATAAATGGTGAACTTAATAAATGCCACGTGTTTTCTGGCTGCTCTGCCGACCAGCCATTTCCCCAGATCCCTGTCCTCAGGCCTCTCTGTTCCCTGAGGGACAATGATGTTGACATTAGGACAATCCTACAATGGCCTCTAAGCGTCCAAGTGACTTCTTTTACTTTAAATCAAAAGCTAGAAAAGATTAAGCTTAGAGAAGAAGGCAGGTCAAAATCTCATACAGGTTGAAAGCTAGGCCTCTTGACCAGCTAGCCAAGTTGTGGGTGCAAAGGAAAATTTCTTTGAGGAAATTAAAAGTGTTACTCGAGTGAACACATGAATGATAAGAAACTGTAAAGAGTATTATTGCTGATACAGAGAAAGTTACCAACCAGCCACAGCATTCCCTTAAGCCAGAGCCTAGTCCGGTGCAAGACCCTAACTCTATTCAATTCCATGAAGGCTGAGAGAGGTGAGGAAGCTGCAGAGGAAATGTCCGTCCGGAGCCAGCACCAGTTTTCTTATGGGGTTCAAGGAAAGACGTCATCTCCATAAGATGAAAATGCAAATGCCGATGCAGAAGCTCCAGCAAGTTACCTAGAAGCTCCAGCTGAGACAGGTGCTGAAAGGGGCTGCCCCAAACAACAGATTTTCAACAAAGACAAGACAGCCTTCTATTGGAAGAAAATGCCATCTAGGACTTTCCTAGCTAAAGAAAATTTACTGCCCGGCTTCAAAGAACAGGCTAATTCTGTTGATAGGGGCTATGTAGTTGGTGACTTTATAGTGAAAATCAGTGCTCATGTACAGTTCTGAAAATCCCAGGCCCTGTAAGAATGAATCTCTTCTTCCTGTGCTCTCTAAACAGTTGAAAAAGCCAAGATGATGGCACATGTATTTACAGCAGGCTACATTGAATATTTTAAGTCTACTGTTGAGACCTACTGTTCAGAAAAAGGGAGCCCTTTCAAAATAGTATTGCTCATTGACAATGCACCTGGTGACCTGAGCTCTGGTGGAGGTGTCCGAGGAGGGGACTGTTGTCATGCCTACTAGCACCACAGCCATTCTGTAGCCTGGGGATCAAGGAGTCATTTCTGACTTTCAAGTCTTATTATTTAAGAAACACATTTTGTAAGCTGTAGTTGACATAGCTAGTGATTCCTCTGATGTATCTTGGCAAAGTAAATTGAAAACCTCTTGGAAAGGATTCACTATTCTAGCTATCATTCAGAAAATTTAAGAGGCACGGGAGGTCAAAATATCAACATTAATAGGATATTCATGTTATCCTGTTAATGTTATCCTTTTAAAAGAAGTTGGATGACCTTGAGGGGTCCAAGATGTCAATGGAGGGAGACAAGTGCAGATGTGGTGGAAAGAGCAGGAGAACTTGGATTAGAAGTAGAGCCCGAAGATGTGACTGAATTGAATTGCTGCAGTCTCACCCTCAACCTTTTTAGTTGACATGGAGTAAGGTACGTAATCATGGGGTGCAGACTAATATTTCAACCATGTCGACAATGTGTAATGATTGAATCAAGTTAATTACCATATCCATCATATCAAACTTTTATTGTTTCTTTGTGGTATAAACTAGCTTTTCAAAACTATACAATAAGTTGATGTTAACCATATTTACTCTACAGTGCTGTAGAACACTAGGACAGATTCCTTCAATCTAGCTGTAGTTTCGTACCCATTAACCACCCTCTCCCCATCCTCCCCTCCGCCATGCTTCTCAGTCTCAGAAAGCACAATTCTACTCTCTGCTTTTATGGCCTCCATTTTTTTTTAACCTTCCACATGAGTGAGAGCATGCGGTATTTTTTGGTCTGTGCCCAATTTATTTCACTTAACACAATGCCCTCCAGCCTCATCCACATTGCTGTGAATGGCAGACAGGATTTCATTCATTCTTTTATATGGCTGAATCGTATTTCCTGGTGTATATGAGGGCTAACTGGAACGTATCCAGCCATTGTTAACATTACCTTTCATGTTACACAGCTAGACACTCTCCAGACAGCTCCTGTATACACCACATTTTATTTACCATCTGTTGATGGACATTGAGGTTGATTCCATACCTTGGCTACTGTGAATCGAGCTACAGTAAAGGTGAGGGCATCTCTTCAACATACCGATTTCCTTTCCTTTGGATAAATACCCACTAGTAAGATTGCTGGGTTATACGGTAGTTCTATTTTTAGTTTTTTGTCACACCTCCATACTATTTTTTTATACTGGCTATACTAATTTACACTCCTACCAACAGTGTATAAGAGTGTCCTTTTTTCTACATCATATCTAGCATTTATCATTTCTTGGTTTCTTGATGAAATTTGTTTTACTACTGTATAATCATTGTACATATTTGGGGGCACATGTGGTATCTTGATACCTGCATATGATGTGTAATGATCAAATCCAGGCAACTGGGGTATCCATCACCTCAATCGCTTATGCCTGATTTTTGTTGGGAACATTCTAGTTCACTTTCAGCTGTTTTGAAATATTCAATACATTATTGTTAACTATAATTTTTCTACTGTACTATCAAATACTAGGACTTATTCCTTCGACCTAACCATATTTTCATACCCTTAACCAGTTTCTCTGTCTCCCCTCTTTCCTTTCTAGTTCCTGAAAGCCACCAGATCCACTTTTTTAGCTCCAATAAATGCCTGAGAACACGTGATATTTGTCTTTCTGAGCCTGCCTTTTTGCTTACCATATGACCTCCAATTATATCCATGTTGCTGCAAGGGACAGGATTTCATTCTTTTTTTATGGCTAAATAAGATTCCATTGTGTATATGTGTCACGCTTCCTTCATCTGTTGACAGACACTTGGGCTGATTCCTTACCTTGGTTTTATGGATAATACTGCAATAAACCTGAGTGTATAGATGTCACTTTGATATAGTGACCTACTGATTTCCTTTCTTTGGGGTACACACCTAGCAGGATTGGTGGATCACACGGTAGCCCTATCTGTAGCTTTCTGAGCCGTCTCCACACTATTTTCTTTAATAGGTGTACTAGTTTATATTCCTACCAGCAGCACCCAAACATTCCCCTTTCTCTGCATCCTCACTAGCCTTTGTTATTTTTTGATCTTTTTGATACATTGTGGTTTTGATTTGCATTGCCCTAATGATTAGTGGTGCCGAGCATTTTTTCCTATGCCCATTGGCCATGTGTATATCTTCTTCTGAGAAATGTCTATTCAGACCCACTTTTTAAAAATCAAATTATTTGCTTTTGAGTCAAATTCTGTGTATATTCCGGATATTCGTCCACTGACAGATGAATAATTTGTGAATATTTCCTTCCATTCTACACATTGTCTCTTCATGCTGCTGATTGTTTGCTTTGCTGTATTAAAGCTTTTTAGTTTGATAGAGTCCCACTTATCTGTTTTGTTGCCTGTCCTTTTAAAGCCTTACTCATAAAAGCATTGCCTAGACGAAGGCCCTGAAGCATTTCCGTATGTATTCTTCTAGTAGTTTTATAGTCTGAGGTCTCAGATGTAAGTCTTTAATGCATTTTGAATTGAATTTTGTGTATCGTGTGAGGTGGGAGTCCAGTTCTATTCCCCCTGCCTGTGGATATCCAGTTTTCCCGGTACCATTTGTTAAAGAGTTTGTCCTCTCTCCAATGTGTATTCTTGTCATCTTTGTCAAAAATCAGTTGTCTGTAACATGGATTTATTTCTGGGTTCTTTATTCTGTTCCATCGGACTCATAATAACTTTAATGGATGAGGAGTTGCTTCTTACGGATAAGCAAAGAAAGTGGTTGCTTAAGATGGAACCCCTTCCTGGTGAAGATGCCGGGAACACTGTTGACATGACAACAAAGGATTTAGAATCTTACGTCAACTTAGTCGATGATGCAGCCGAAGGGTTTAAGAGGGTTGACTCCCGTTTTGCAAAAAGTTCCACTGTGGGTAAAATGCTTTCAAAGAATACCTTGTGCTACTGAGAGATCTTTTGTGATGTGGCAAATTTGTCTTAATCTAAGAAATTGCCACAGCCACTACCAACTTCAGCCACCCTACCCCTGAGCAGTCAGCAGCTGTCAACATCGAGGCAAGACCTCCACCAGAAAAAAGAGTAGGACTTGCCGAAGCAGCGATTCTCAACCTGTGGGTCGCGACCCCTTTGTAACCATGAAAATACATTGCGGCATTAGGAAGGTTGAGAACCCCTGTGCTGAAGTCTCAGATGACTGTTAACATTAATAGCCTTGAAGCACTTTTTAATTAGGATATGTACATCTTTTAGGTAAAAGGCTACTGCACAGTTACTAAACCCAGCGTAGTGTAAACACAGCTTCTCTCTGCTCTGGCAAACCAAAAACTTCATGACTGGCTTGATTGCAATATTTGCTTTAGTGCTGCGGTCTCCCAGGAAGGAGAGATGATTTTTAGATTGTAAAGAAATACAGCCTAAATAGTGGTGAGTCACACAGGGAGGCAGTTACCTTCCTTGCAACTTTATTTCAATCCTCTTGATCTCGGGCAAGAAGAAAGGCTTAGCCTGGGATGAGAATGGCTTTAACATCTCTCTAACCTGCTAATCTCCCCTGCCTTTAAACAGTACAGAACAAGATCCAGGCTCAGAACCCTCAGCCGCAACAGGACCCAGATAGAATCTAATTTAATGTTGCTTTGTTGCTGCCGCATTTATCTTTGTGAGTTATCACCCGTGCATGGTCGCTCTACTTGCTTTCCATTGAAGACACTAATATAAAGCTGCTTTTACAGTAAATATTTTAAGAATTTTTTCCCAGCATTTTCTTTTTTATTTTGGTTTTTATTAAATCATAGCTGTATACATTAATGCAGTCATGGGGTACAATGTGCTGGCTTTGTATACAACTTGCAATATTTTCATCAAACTGATCAACATAGCCTTCACGGCATTTTCTTAGCTACTGTGTTAAGACATTTATATTCCACATTTAGTAAATGTCACGTGTACCCTTGTAAGATGCACCGTAGCTGTGGTCCCACCAATTACCCTCCCTCCACCCATCCTCCCTATTTTAAGCATTTTAATAAAATTTAAATAAGAGAAAAATGTAAACACTATTTGAACATAAATATTGCAACTTTAATAGTATTTAAATCATTTTAATAATAACATCATAATAAGAATAAATCTTTGAGTCAAATGCGTGAGTCTTACACATGTAAAAATTATGACGATAGCATAAGATGCATACTGAGTCAGGCTTCGTTGCCTCCCGAGGTGTCTGTGGAAACACGGTGTTTTTTTTTTTAAATTTTTTTTTATTAATTGATAGCTGTATACATTAATGCAAACATGGGGTACACTGTACTGTTTTCATATACAGTTTGAAATACTTTCATCAAGCTGGTTAATATAAAAGTGGGTTGGAGCAAGAACTGATGAGGTCAGGTCAGTTTCAGTTGTTAGTCACGCCCTGGTGCAGGGGAGGGACAGTCAGTCTATAGGCGACCATGGTGTGGCCAGGACAGGCAGTGGGAGGGGGCTGGGCAAAGAATGTCAGGTGGTCAGGAAAGATGTGGTCTGTGAGGGAGTGGAGCTGTGGGGCTGGAGAATAGAAAAGAAAAAAACTGGGAAAAGAGAATTGGCTGAGCGAAGGGAGTGTTAGGAGCCATTCAAGAAGGGGCCAAGAGGGTAACTGAGGAAGCTTGCCTCATGCCCTAAGGCAGAGCTGGTCAACCTTTTTCAAACACAGACCCCAACCGGGAAAGAGGCCATGTTGGACTTGACTTTGTTATTCTGGGTTGCACGTAATGTTCAATTCTTTCTCAATTCTAGTATGCAGGCTCACCTCCACCTTTGTACCGCATGAGAATTACTTCCTTAGCATCATCCGCACCTAATCCCATCTCCTTCCCCCATCGTGGAAACATTCCAGTGGAGTATCTGTGAGTGCTTGGGGGTTCCCCAACGGTTGAATTCAATTTCAGTTTTTAAAAATCAGGACTTTAAAAAGCTGTTAATCCAAACCGATAAACACATGGGTGTCATCTACCCAATTGTAACACATCGGAAATCAATGTCTTAACTTGCTGAATCTGGGCATCTATTTGAATTTCTTGTCGATGTGTCATTGGTTAGACAGGAAGAGTTGGGTTTTTTTTTCCCCCTAAATTCAGGCTTTGCAAGTTTGCTCACATAAAAATGAGTACCGCAGCAGCTAACACAGGCTCACCTCCATTCCCAGGCAGACAGAACTCAGGCCCGTCTGCTCGGTGCATCCTCTCAGCATGATTTCATTGTCAGGCGAACAATAACTCACATGTTGAGTCCTGATAATATTGTGTTACGGATTTTTTTTTGCACTTATCTAAGCTGAGGATGCTGCTTCTATCACTTACTATATATCTTTGGTAAAGAATGTAAGCCAAGGTTACATTCTTGTATGTATTTCAACTTGGGAATAAAATTCAAGCTACTTCTCTTCTGAGTCTTCAGGTCAGTTTCCTTAAAGAGTATTCTGAGATCACAAAGGGAGTTACATAAAGAGCAAACCATTCTCAACCTCTTGCCTGTGTGAATCAGAATTTTTTAATTACTACATAACCAAAAGGACAATATAGAAATAATTTATGCCTTGGACACTGAGGCTGGTTTAAGAATGAATTGTCCTCTAGAACGAGGGTGGCCACACTTTTTCTGTAAAGGGCCTGATGGTAAACGTTTCTGGCTTTGTGGGCCATACAATTTCTGTTGTGATTATTCAACTCTGCTCTTGTGGCACAAAAGCAGTTACGGACAACATGCAAAAGAACGATTATGACTTTGCTGTAATTAAGTATTAGTTGTGAACCCAGAAATTTGAATTTCAGGTATTTTCATGGGTCATGAAATATTATTCTCTTATTTTTTCCCCCAACTATTTAAAAAAGCAGAAACCATGCTTCATTCATGTGCTGTTTGCTGACTCTTTTTTTTTTTTTTAATCTGCAGTCCTGAATTTAATCTGGGGAAGGAAAGGGCATGTGATTGGAAAGGGGCTAAAGCAGAGGTAGAGAAAGGGGGTATCGATTCCTGGCATTGCCCAATGTCCTCACCTGGGCCGTGGTTACACGGGTGTCCACTTTATAATTATTTGCTGACCTCTACATTGATGGCATATTTTTTTTGTATGCATAGGTAAGACTTTACAATAAAAATGTTTGAAAATAAATAATACATAAATTAACATATACACGAACATCATGGTTCTCACTGATTGTGTAAGTACCAAAGGTTATTAATTTGACTTTAGAAAATAAATTAATACCAATGGAAGTGGCCCATTGGCTACCTTGAGGATTCGTGTAAGATTTTATTGGCAAAAATAATTCCACTGCTGGAAGTGTTTGACAACTGCCATTTAATCAGCACTGACCAATAGAACCTTCTGCTTGGGTGGAAATGTTCTGTCTGTGTCATCCACATGTGGCTACCGTATCAGATAGCATAGGTTTAGTTATTTTTCCTTGCCTTTCCACATTATAATTTTATGTTTATGCACCTTTGTCTGGGTTTAAATCTCCACTGCACCCTTAGGGAGGGAGCTGTGTAATCTTGGGCAACTTACTTGACCTCTCTGTGCCTTAGTGTCTTCATGTATAAAATAGACATAACAATAGTGCCTACTTTGTAGTGGAGTTAAGAAGATTAATTAAGAAAAATTAATGTGAATACCATGCCTGGTCCATGCTAAGTACTCAATGAATTTGCCGTCATAATCATTGGCAATTTCATCCTGACAGTAATCCTGTGAGATTTATAGAAGAGGAAATCAAGGCTCCCACAGCTGAGAAAGGGCAGAGCTAGACCCAAATCCAGGTCTCTCCAAATTCTCACGGGTCACTCTGACTCCTGGCTGGCAATATGGCAATCAGAGTGACACATGGCCATAATGGCCCTTTGAGGGCTAGAATATCATGTTCATGAAAAACAGAGGGGCTTTGAACTCTAGCAGGTGTTCTTCTGTGCTTGCATGAAAAGACGCCCCTCCATAAACACTTTATGAGTGAATGAAATTAAAAGTAATGGTAACAGGCAATTGCCCGTAGCCCCAGTCCTCACAGACTTACCCGTCAGCTAGGCAGCCTCCCTGTTGGCTAAAAGTTAAGTTATAAGGAAGGGAAAAACTTAGAGCTTCACTCTAGTCACAGCAAGCCCCTAAAAACTGACTTTGAAAAAAAAAAAAAAAATAAAGAAACTAATAAAAACTAAAAAAATTAAAATAAAATAAAACTTGACTGTGACAAGTTGGTTTTCCCTTGAACTTTTCTCAAGGCTGGCTTTCACGGAAAGGAATGATACTTGTCCTGAAACGCATCCCAGAGCTTCCAGACCACATTTGTACATTCGTAATGGGTGGGGTTGAGATCGAGGGATAAAGCTCTTGGGGTTTGAGATTGATGTTTATGACTCTGCCTGTCCTTGGTGCCTTTGATCTGCTACCCTGAATGGATGGGGCGGCAGGCATTGTTTGTGGGAGTGATTGAGTTTTTGTTTTATCAGATTCCTACACAGAATATAAGGGTGGAGAGATTACAGTGCAGGTTTGGAATTCGGATGGGTTGGGTTGCCTGTGCTGTGGGAATTTGTCAGGCTTGAGTTTTGCTCCTGGGGGCTAGATTCTGAACGCGGGGTGGGGGGGGGCCTGGGGGTGGTGAGGACTGTTGACTCCGCTCTGTGACCTTGACTCCATCAACATGGCTGTCACGTAGCCCGGCTCGTAGCCAAGTGGTGTGCTTAGGCTGGGCATAGTTAGGCCTCTGTTGGGGGCCAGAGGGCCAGGGAAGAGATGAAAAAGGCAGACTCTTTCTCAACAAAGCATAAAATGCCCCCGCTCCCCAGCTGCTTCAACAGTGGGCTGAAGGGGTCTCGGTGGGCGGCTGTTGGCTGATCCAGCCCCAAGCTGCAGGCCTTGGCATATGGCATTGCCCCAGCCATGGTGCTGACCCTCCCTGGCCTGGCCACAGTGTCTGGACTGCCAGGATCTCCACTGTGCAGGGGCCTGTCATGGCAACAGCTGGTGAGGGGAGGAGGGGACAGGGAGACCAGCCCCAGCCCTGCCTGCCTGATGGGCTGAGATGGATGGGCTGCACGCGATATGTCAGGGGGACTCTTCCCGGCCTCTCCCTGGGGCATGCAGAGGGGTGGGGGGCATGGCAGGGAAAAGCAAGAGGCACCTCCCTTGTTGGAGGGGCTGAGAGCTAGGACACTGTTGGGGGAACCACCCAAAGCTGTGGTGTCCCCAGCCAGAAACTCTCCTACCCATTTCAGCGCCCTACTCCCAGAAACTGGCCATGGGATATGAAATTTTGCTGGACATGCCTGCAAGGGAGGACTCAGCACAGTGACTCACTTGGACCCCATCTGAGCCAGGACCAATATCTGAGCAGATGACCCTGACCACCCCGCCCCTCATGAAATGGAGGGGCCATTTTTTTTGACAGGTGGCCCATCTGTGCTCCAGCATCTGTACAGCCATCATTGGGTAGGAGGAGCTGAATAGGGGTGTTTGACTTGCAAATGTTGGGAGTAGGGTAGAGTCAGAGCGCCTGGGGGCAGAGGAGCAGGGGTGAAGGCTGGGGTGTGTGTGGTATCACCCAAGTCACAGGATGGCTGTCAGCACAGGGTGAGCCCAAAGTTGAGGAATCTGTCTTCTGGGGTCTGTATGTCTCCAGGCTTGACTGCCTGAGATGGTCTATAGACTATCTATGTTCAGCATGGAACAGACTGAAGATAGATTGATTTTCTTGGTCATTTGCCAACACAGGAATAACCGAGAGCCATTTTCTGTACATAAATCAGAATCTCAAAGGCTACACAACTTAAGCAGGGGAAGGACAGTTTCATGTGGTCACTATCAAGTTCAGTCTCTAGCGAATGCTGTGAGTTGATGCTTTCCTAGATTCAGATTCGGGTTTTTCCAGGGATAGATACATGACTTGCCTTCGCTTGGCTGTGGGTCTGGGTGTGATTCCTGGGTGCCTTCCTAGATACTTCTCTTGGGATCACAGTCTTTTCCATTTTTTATTTTTTTATTTTTTGCTCATACATATATGTAGAGTGCCAGAAAATGTATACACATTTTAAGAGAAGAAAAAAAAAACTGTATTAAAGTTGTAATACTCAATATATGCCAAGAACTAAAGATGAATTCAGGTCACGTTGAGCACATTTTGTGATTTGCAGAAGTCAACGCGACTTGAGTATTACAAAGTTAACACAATCTTTTCCTCTCTTAAAAGGTGTATACATTTTAGGGGCCCCCTCTGTGTATTTAAAATCAAGGCCTGCCAAAAAATAAACCAACTTCGGATAAGCTGATCACCGCAACATTAGAATCACCTTAACATCAGGACATCAAAACAACCTTTCAGCCAACCAAGAGAGTCACATTGGAAAGGAGGTGCCAGGATTCGGCAGGAGACTCGAGACATTGTTGGGATCTCTTTGATAGGGCGCCTTAAATGGAAATTATCAAATGGCTCTTTAAAACATGCACCCTTTTGTTTGATTAGTCTACTGTAGATAACCTTTATTAAACCTGATCTGAAATTACAGCCATGCCTGGTGCTTCTTTGATGCTGTGGCTGTTTCATTTCCTGTTTATACTATGATACACGTTGCACTAGGAGATAAAGCACTTCTGAGGGATATTAAGACATAAAAGTCCCTTGGCTATTTGCTGGCACTGTTTTGATGTTTTCTTGCTCCCTAGAAATTAGCATATCCTTTTCAAAGGCTGCCTCTGATGAGAGTAATCCTTTGCCATGATGTATTTGCTAAAAGTCATCAATGATAGTATATTGTATTAAAAAATGACACATAAAAGGCATAATGCTAGATTATTGATAATGAGGCAACTCGGGTAACGGTTGCTTTTGGCTTTTCTAAAACACATTTTGACACCATAAATACACTGGGTTTGTATTAATGAGGATTTAATGTTTCTCAGATTTTAAAGAAACTTGCACAGGGCTACTTTTCAAAGGAGGGCATTAATAAGGGGCGCCGGCTTCACAAATTTTACTGAGTTAGGTTCTATCGAAATGTTTCATTGCCTTGGAAATAAGAAATGATGGTAAGCTTTTTGTTTCTCTTTGTTTTCACACTTGGAGTTAATGAACAAATACTGCATGGAACCAATTTGGGGAAGAGGTTTTGCCCACACACCTAGAGTTTAAATACATGTTTCTATGTATACATAATGTATGTATATTTATATACAGTATATTTTATATAGCTATAAATATAAATATATTTTATAGTATATACATATAAATATATATACATGTGTATATATATGTAAAGAGAAAGGAAGAAAAAAGTAGGAAGAAAAAAAAGGACAGAAGTAAGAGAAGAAAGCAAAGAGAGAAATATAAAGGAATATGAGAGAGAAAAACAGAAAAGGAGGGGAGGGGAGTAGATGGGTGGAGGGATGGTGATGGGTGGGGTCACCTCTATGGTTTATCCTACAAGGGTACAAGTGAATCTTTCTAAAAGCAGAGTATGAATGTCTTAACTCAATAACCAAGAAAATGACATGAAGGCTACATTAACCAGTCTGATAAGAGTATTTCAAAATGTCTATGGAAACACCACACTGTACCCCATGATTGCATTAATGCACACAGCTATGATTTAATAAAACAACGAAAAGAAAAAAGAAGAAAAATAGAAAAGGGAAGGCAGGAAGGAGAGGAATAAAGGGAGAAAGAAAAAGAAAGGCAAAGAGAGAAGAAGAAAGGGTGGAAGAGTAGGGAACAGAGGAACCCCAGAGTAGGAAGCAAAGACAGAGAAAGGGAAGAAAGAGGAAGAGAAGAAAGGATAAAGAGAAGAGAGATGAGAAAGATGAAGGTGAGAGAAAAAGGAAGGTGGGGAAGGAGTGAAGGAAAGAGGGAAGATCAGAAGAAGGAAAGAGGAAAAGATAGGAAGGAAGAAAAAGGGAAGAGAGAAAGGAGGAAGGAGAAGGAAGAAAAAGAGGAATGAGATGACTGGAAAGAGACGAGAGGGAGGAAAGAGAAGGGAGTTAGAGCAAGGAAGAGAAAGTTCTATTGGTTGCACAGTGGTAAGGTATTTAAGAAAAGGGCTCCAGAAAAATCTAACTCAAGTTCACAGGCCATTTAGGAACAGCATTTGTCATTAGCTTATCTGAATCAATCGATCAATCGATAATAGACGTATTCTTAATTCTAAGTTAGTTATCCTGGGAGTTTAAAACTTGAAGGAAGCGGAACTACCACTTCTGGGTCCTCCACGTTTCTAGGCAGAGCTGTATCCAAACTTAGTCCTGTAGGATAATTCTTGAATTTTGGTTCTTTCCCTTCTGATTCAATACAAAGAGATACTGAATCTTTCTTTTGCAATTGCTAAAAAAAAAAAAAAAAAAAAAAATGCAAGGACAAAGTAGGATGTGACGCTGTAGCTGAGAATGTTCTTCAGACCACTCTTTTCACTCTGACGTGAATGTCAATTAATATTAAGCAAAAATTTAAGATACCCACTGCAAGAACATTTTCTTCAAAATCTGCCTTTTTTTTTTTTTTAAAAAAATGCAGTGTTTCAAGTGTTCAGCTTTGGGGGGTTCTGTTCCTCCATGAACTTAACATATGTTGGGTTGTCTGTTTAAGAACCAAAAGTCTTTTCTTAACTGCGGACACACCGTTCTTGGACTGTGGCTATGTAGGCTATTTGGGAAAAGCATTTTTAATTAAGCTTATCTGAAGCAATCAATCAATAGCCTTATCCTTAATTCTAAGTTGGTTATCTCGGGAGTTTAAAATTTGAAGGGAGCTGAATTATTTAGGATATTTGTCTCTTGGGTGTTTGATTCCAACTTGGCTGGGATGGCCGGGCGCCTGTAGTTCAGTGGTTAGAGCACTGCCCCTGTGCACCGGGGATGGTGGGTTCAAACCCGGCCTGGGACTGCTAAAGAAGAAAAAACTAAGACACCGGATAAGAAAGGGGGAAGAGCTGCTAGTGATACGGGAAAAATGGTACTGGGGATCCTGTCTCCAGCCACTGAAAGTTTCTGGAGACCCTTTCGTGGCATGTTCCTTGAATGACCATATCAACACAAAGTCACCTATACAAATTGAACCTTGGAAATTGTCGAGGAAGTTCACTAACTGAGCTGGGGAACGGGAAGAGCTATTCTTGCGTGTGCCACTACTGCCACCACATTAATATCATCCTGGAGGACCTTTGGTACTTGTCCTAGGTGAACAAAGCTGTTACAGGCAGGTGTTTGCTCTCTCAGTCACTCCAATTCTTTCCCAAATGCCTACTTCTCAGCTTGGAAGGACACGTCCACCTAAGATGACTCTCTTATTTGGAATTCATATCTCTGTACTTAACGCTGCCCAGCAGCAAGACCCTCACCTCTCTACAGAATAAATGTCTTGGACTGCTCCTGTGACAACATGGCTTACGACAGTGCTTCTCAAACCCTCTGTGGCTATTTTTTGTTTTGATCATCTTTTTATTTTGCTTTATTTTGTTTTGCGTTAATTTTCAGTCCACCCCAGACCAATATATAGTCCTACTGCCCAAGACTAGTATGTAGCCGGCATTAACGTGGCTCTCTGGGAGAGCTGGACAGCTCCAGGAATTGTCTGTATGTCCTTCAATGAGACAAGTTCTCTGATCACGTACGTGTGATCATCCAAGATGTTGTGGTGAAGTCAAATCCATTCATGGACCAACATCAGTTTGTGGGCCACACTTTGAGAGCCTTGGCATTCTCAGTAGGTCTAATTATTCCTTCAGGGTCATACGTTACTTTCTTGGTTACAATAAGATGGATGTTTTGGCTGGTCGCTGGTAGCTAAGTGGTTAGAGTGCTGACCTATGCACTGTGCACCAGGGTGGTGGGTTCAAACCCAGCCCAAGCCTACTTAATAACAACGACAAAAATGGATGCTTAATATTGTTGATGATGGAGACGGTAGTAATTGGGAAGGAACACAGGAGTTCATCGTCTTGGTCTCCATCTTAATTAATGGATTGTGATGAATTTGAAGTTAACTCTATAAAAGTGCCAACCCAGTCATGAACTAAAATGCTGGTTGACAGTTGTGGTGATTATGATTATCATAGCACTGAGGAGTTGTGATTTAGATCGTGATCGCTATTTTCTATTTTGCTTATGAATAATTCTTTAGTAAGGAAGAAAAAATAAAGCATGATCAAGAATAATATTATTTGTATTATCACATTGAAAATGAGTAAGTTCTTTTTATTATCTTAAGCCATAATATCATATTTATCTGTACTCATTTTTTGATAATACACGCATGCTTGCCTTACTGGAATGATCTGTGGAATAGAGATATAGGGAGAAAATCAATACTTACTAAAAAAAAGTTCATTATTCTGAAAAATTATTCATTTTCGCTTGTGATATGAACAATTTTGATAATCTTTAACTTGATTACTTTGTTACTTATAGACTTATACCATGCCCACCTCCACCCAAAGAGGCTGCGCTATTTCTCTTTCTTTCCTCCAGCACTGAAAAGTTTAATCACATACAGGGATGATGAATTTGAACATGACCCATGGCAGTATGTTGCATGCTGTAAGTACCACATCATCTTCTGTAGTAGGATCTACCCCTGGATTTCTTGGGGAGTCATTTTCCCAACTACCAGTAGCCATTAAAGGAGTAGAAACAGCGTGAGAGTTCTATTTCCTATTGATCTATTTCAGACTTGCTGAAAATACCTTCTAACAGGTTGAATGGGGTATTGAACGGTCTTAACACTTCTTCAGAAACGGTGCCTCCTGCCAGGCAAGTGGTTCACACTTGGAATCCTAGCCCTCTGGGAGGCCAAGACAGGAGCATCACCGGAAGCCAGGAGTTTGAGACCAGCCTGAGCAAGAGCAAGACCCTATCTCTACTAAAACTAGAAAAATCAGCTGGGCATGGTGATGCACACCTGTAGCTCCAGCTGCTTGGGAGGTGGAGGCAAGAGGATCCTTGAGCCCAGGAGTTTGAGGCTGTAGTGAGCTATGATGACACCACTACACTCTAGCCTGGGACAAGAGAGCAAGACCCTACCTCCAAAAAAGGGAGGGCTCTTCCGTAGGAATGTGAAACAAAGCTGGAGTCTTTCTGGGCCTCAGCAACATCTCAGGCATCCGAATGTAAGACACTCCCTGGAGGAGACAGTTGCACTAGATTCTCACCTGAACATAATCGGGGGCCACACTCTGAGAGAAGAGTTTTATGGTGAGAGTAGAGAAAGAGCGTCCC
>CAUYQV010190002.1:0-16227 GCA_963574575.1 Galagoides demidoff
TCTGATACTGATTCCACCTGGGTGACCTTGCCCAGGAGGGGAGTAGGGAGTTTACATTAGCCTTTTCATTTCCAAATGAAGTTACATTAACCTCTTCATTCCCAAATGGAGTTACATTAACCTTTTCAGCAGCTGAAAACCGTATATTCCATTTCCATTCTCCTGCCCTTCCCTAGCTTGTCATGCATTCTTTCCAAAAAATGGGACTTTTTAAAAACACCGCGGGACACTGGACAAATTGTTAAAAATCGGGACTGTCCTGCCAAAAGCAGGACATCTGGTCACCTTATCTTAGAGGACATGAGCAAATCTGGAAAATTCCTAAGACAGATTCAGTCCTGGGTAACAAGATAAGAATCCAGGTATAAGAACTGCAGCACAAGGTCGATACCAAATCCAAGGAACAAGAGGCTATATGCTTCTAGAAATTATAGCACACAACAGAGACAGACTTAAAAACTTGATGGTACAGAACAAAAACATTAGATTAAAACTCCTAAAATACCTTATGTCCCATGTCAAGCCTGGTCATAGACAGCTTAGAAGTGAACAGGCTACAGTTAGGGTGAGAGGAGGGCTGCAGAAATTGGAGAATAGCAAGGACTTGAAAATAGTAAGATCAGTAAGACCAGGCCTGTAGCTCCAATACTGCAATCAATAATCATTACCCTGCAACTTTCTAAGCATCATAGCATCACTCTTATTTAAACCAAGACTCAGTACAAACATCACAAAAATAAATAGAAAAGTCCATGTAAATTTGTTTTAATGAACTTCACTAGCAGAAAAAAGATAGACTATTTTTGCTGCTCTGTCTTATTTGCAAAAGAGAGACGGAAAAGCAACCCTTTTCCTATTTTTCTTTCTTTTTCATTAGTATGTAAACTTAACTTATGAGAATGAGTGGCCTTTCTGAATTTCTTTTCATCTCTGAGATACAAAGATTTTTACTGATCTTGTCCTCTCCCCAAAGAACAATACATACATTTTTCAGGTCATTGTTCTTCTGGGAGGAACAGCTTCTAATAGAGCCCTAAAACATTCAACTTTGGTAATAAAAATGCCGTATAAAAGTTATGTATGTATTTAGCACACTACTATGATTTATTGCCTGCCATAAAATGGCATAATCACACTAATGCCTGTTATACCCAGAGTCTAATTCATTTAGAAGAATAGTGATATGGCCATCCTTGGAAGTCAAAAATCTCCTGATTTGGGTGCAAACACTCACAAGATGGAGAAC
Source organism: Galagoides demidoff (assembly GCA_963574575.1). Lineage (NCBI taxonomy): Eukaryota > Metazoa > Chordata > Mammalia > Primates > Galagidae > Galagoides > Galagoides demidoff. Next base: position 1,247 of record CAUYQV010190002.1, read on the forward strand.
GAGTAGCTTCATGAGCCAAATATGCCGATTTCTGCTGTGGCAACCTATCCTTTACAAGCATACTGACCACTGGCAGCCTGGACCCCTAGATTATGCAGATGCAACAAGTTTCACCAACTGACAAGTATCTTTATAGCCAATGTCAGCCTGTCCTAGTCAGCGAGTGATCTTTAGCTAAATAGGTATTTGTTAGCAACTGCTCCTGGAATGCTCCAAAGCCTGATAATTAACAGTTGTGTAATGCAATTAATTTTTATTTATGCTTTGGATATTCGAGTAAGATATTATTTCTCCTGTATGATAGATTCATACTTCATGTTGACTCTCAAAGCAGCAATCAGAAAAACAATGTCAACTTTGTTTTAGTTTTTGTTTTGTTCTTAACTCATCTGTTCTGCCATTTATATCTTACACCACCAGGCTTCCCTGTGCTTAGCAAGCAAGTTCCAAAGACATGCAAAGGACCATGGGGGAGAAACTAACAAAGGTACCCAAGGCTTTCTCCAGGCATTCATAAACCCAGAAGGGACCAAAAGGGAATCTAAATTAAGGCGATGACACTGAGATCTCAGCTGTATTAATTCACTTCCATGGCCCCTGTGGCCTTGTTACTTCATTTAACAAATGTTAACTGAATGTCTACTACCTGCATGGTACTGCTCAAAAATTTGCAGAATTAAAGGGTTGAATAATATGTTTTTCCAGGTCTTTCCAGGTTTATGATTTTACAAGTTAGAAAATCTAGAAAACACACAGACCAAGACCTCAGGGACTTTACAATTCTGAAGGTACCATCAGTTGCACAAATGAAAAAAAATAATCATAACACATGGCAGGGTTAATAAATGCCAAATACCACAGATCCATGTTGTAATTCTATAGAGAAGACAGTGTTCTGAGCGCCAAACTGAAAGAGCTATACGGCATTGGTTCTCTAATTCAGAGTTTGTTAAGATAGATCACTGTAACCCATCACCAGAGTTCCTAATTCAGTAGGTCTGGGGGAGGGATATTTCCAGATATTTACATTCCTTACAAGTTTCTGGGTAATGCTGATGTTACTGGTTCAAGAACCACAACTTGAGACCCAGTGCTCCACAGAAAGCCATCAATATTTACTGAATAGGGGGAAAAAATAACATAAAGAAAGCAAGAGTTTCAGAAAAGTTAATCTAGAGATAGTGGCTAGGGTCAACAAGAAGGAGGTTAGCAGATTTTCAGTGATCTTCAAGGAGGCCAGTGATCCAGGCCAGAGGACTGCAATTTCAAAGAAGAATTAACTTGACTAGTACAAAGTGGCTATTTGGTGACTTTAGCTCAGAAGGATTCCTGATGCATGGAACTGGAACTTAGAATAAGCATAATTTAGCACTGTTGTGTCTGAATCTCTTCAGGAATGAGAAAGAATCCTTCGGAAACCACATGTAGCCTTAGCATGGAACAGAACAAATTGTCCAGATATGAAAGGTTCAAAGGGCTCCATTCATATTTCTCTCAAGCTTCCACTACATTTGAAATTCCTCCCATTTGAATGACAAATTTGGGTCATGGTGCGACACCCTAAAAGCCTGTTCAAGTTGGCATATATTTATCCCGCACCTCAACTAACAACTCTTGCTCTGTCTGCCACTACCAGGGGACAAAAGTGGTTTTTCTCTTGAAACTCCAGCTTTAGGAACTCAGTTCTTAGTGTTCTCTTCATAGTAAGTCATTTGAATCCTCACACAGTAGCCAGTAATTTAAGGCATAAAATTCTCTGCAGCTTTACTACATAGCAGGAAATCTTAGAATACATGTTCTATGCATGTCAGCAAGTTGAAGGCATGTGGTGGCTACTGAGTTGGCTTTTCTGGCTTTCCCTCAAAGAATCTGATTTGCTTTACTGTTTCAGATCAGCCAGCCAAGGCCCCTCAGCAGCCATTATAAATCATCTGTCTCTTTTCTCAGCCTCCTCAGATTCTCATCTGTCCTTCTCACCCTGAACCCAAAGTCCATCTCTGACCTCAGTCATAAGCCCCAATAAGAGGGGAGTCTATCTGAAGTCACACTACACTTCTAGTTTCCAAGACCTGGCCTTTCCTTGTTTTGTTCACCTGTTCTGGTAATTCATAGTGTGTGCCAAGTCCCTGTCTCCATTTCCTGAGGATGTGGACCCTACTGACTCTGACATTTGTCACTTTGTCAGCCTGGGCCCTGTCTTGACCCTTTCTCAAACATTTTAGGGTAAATTTACAGGCATCTGCAATCTACCTCTTAAAGGAAAAGAAAAAAAAAAAAAAAGCAACCAGCCAGAGAGCTTTAGTAATGGTCTTTGCTATGTATTGCCCAAAGTATGAGGTTTCCACACTTTGTTAATGGTGTGTAGGAGATTCCAGCGAGATTCCCCAGGCCACCTTTATTGATCCTCCCAAACTGACCAATATTATAGCAGGGTCTACTCAGGTCCACTTTGACCAGGTCGCTCAAGGTTTCTCTGTCGTTTTTCTAGGCACTGATACCCCAGGGAGGAGGTAAGAGAGAGCTGTTCTATATCCCAGTTGGCTGGCTGGAAGGCTTGCTTCTACCTTGTACTGTTGGCATGTTGTATCAGACCATGACACAGATGAATTAAAAAAACAAACAAACAAGCATGGTCCCTGGTGTCATGGAGCTTTCAGTCTAGTGGTCAAGTACCAATGCCCTGACTTCCTTAATCTAGGTAGAAGCCCAGAAATATTAACATGGAAATGAGAATTCTATTTGGATTTTTTGACATAAATCAACATGTATCTCAATGTGTGAGAACTCTCCTTAAAGATTGCTTTCCAAAAAAAGAGAAAGGATTTACACCTGGTGTAGGCTGTTGGATGGCCTAGACAGAAAGCCGTTTCTAAAGACTTTTGTCACAGTGTAATAAAATCTCCCTGATTGTTGCCTCAGGTGCCTTTCCTTCATTGTAATTCATCATTAAAGGAGGCTCCTACATGTCACACAAAAGGGGGGAAACATAAGAGAAGGTCTTGTCCCCACCTTCCAGAGTTAGCACTAATAGAAAAATGTATACATGCAATTTTATTTTTAATACAAACATCAACTTTTCACCAAGCAGCAAAGCTCTTTCTTCAGTTTATTCACTTTCTTGGTAGCTTTTTTTTTATTATAAAAGTAATACATCCTCACTATAGAAAATTTATAAAATACAGGAAGTATAAATCGAAGAAAATACCTATAATTTCACTAAGCAATGATGATCACTTTGAACATTTTGGTTTATTTCCTTCCAATGTTCTTTATTTTTCTATGCGCATAAGCATACACACACGTACACCCATTCTGCACATCTGTAATTCTGCCCTATGTGTATAGTTGGCTATCCTGCTTTCTTCTCACTACTAGACAAAAAACATGTCCCTGTGTAATTAAATATTTTAAAATATCAACAAGCTCTTCATCCTTACTTCATTCGTACTTATTTCTCCCAATCCCTTATGAGAGATTGAGACAGACCCACTTCTCATTTCCTCTAAATTTTACCTTGAGAAAACACCAAAGGAAAAGCAAAAAGAGGAAAGGAAAGTACCTAGAATAGAATCTCTAAAATGAATTGATGAACAGCACACTCTGATAAATTACACTTTCCTTCCTGAAGAGAATTCCAGCAAACTCAGAAGAAGTGAGGGTGGTGTCCAATTCTCTCTTCAGCTCTAACAGTTACGTCTTTATTATTTTATAGTAAAGTCCACACTTCTGACTATAGATCTTCATTATGGAAGCAAATAAGACAATTTTTTTAAAAAAGTAAACCTCAGAATTCCAGTTCAAAAACTTGATAGTACAAACACGGCACCAGGTAGCCTGGTCCGACAACAATCCATGTTTAAAAAAATTCAGGGATTTTAAAAATGCAGTGTGAGCCTGATATGAGCCACTATGTGATGTATTTTTTCTAAAATCAAGAGAAAAAACTTTTTTTAAAGTACTACCTTTTATTTACATAAATTTTGTAGCTAACAAATCATTTTTCTTATTTAATTGGAAAATATAACTGTATCCATTATTTTAAATATAGCTTCATTGTTGAGCTGGTGATAAAATTAGCACATAATCATTCAAACCATGTTTTATTTTCTGAACAACCGTATGAGGAGATTAAGTAGGCAGAGACAAGGTCATTAAGATTCTAAAAGTGTTAAGTGCCACAGTTGAGGTCACATAGTAAATCAAAAAACTGAGCTTAGAAACGTTTCATGGAAGTGCACCATTCTTTCCAAACAATTTATTTTAAGCATCTTTTGTAGAACTATGGTTTATCTATATGCTGTTCTATTCAGAAACATACAGCATTCTATCCAGTTCTGTCACAAAACACATTTTTAGTGGAAAATTGACACTCTGGAGGTGGCTCCAGAGGAGGGTGATCAAGACTGTGAGAACTATAGAAACCATGTTCCCTCACCAATAATGGATGAAGGAACTTGGTATATTTAGCCTGGAAAGAGAAGATCAAGAGGAGATAAGAGAGTTCTTTTAAAGTCTGAAAGGCTGTCAAATGGACGGGCAAGCAGACTCGTTCCATGATGCTCCAAATATCAGACAAGAACAATGGATTTAACTTCAAAAGAAAACAGATTCCTACACAATAAGAGATTTATCTTTTGAACCAATGGAACTGTTGGACTGTGGAGAAAACTACTCCCTATAAGAGAAAGAAGACCTCTGCATGGGATGTATTTAAGGAAAACCCGTCATGGATGCTGTGATGACTTTTTTTGTTCTTGTATCTTCAGTCTGTTTTCTCTTTGTTTTTCTTGGCTCGCTAGTGCAACATAACCATGCACAGGACGTGACAGAAGAGAAACTACTGTGAGCCAGGTGCTTCCACACCGTTTCCCAGAGGGTAAGAATCACCTGGGGTAGTCAGAGGAGGAGCCTGGGAAACTAGGGCTTAACAAGAGCCCAGGGTGATTTTCATCATCATAGAAATTTAAGAAACACTTTTCAAAACATTATTTCATTTAATTTTCACATTGATGTTACAGAGCGGATGAGAAAATTAAGGTTCAGGGTTATTTAGCTATGGGTCCAAAGTCACGTGGCTACTAAATGATAGAACAGAGCTTCACACTCAGGAGGTTTGCCCTGGAGTCTGAGATCTTACCCTCCACAGGAGTCTGGAGGAAAGACACTAAATAAGGAAATGAGTAACTGAAGAAAGGTTTTATTAGATGCACATATTGGATTCTTAAAAAATAAGTAATGAGTACTTTGTATGCATAGTAAAATGTGGAGGCTTGTCATCCTTAGTGTTTGGATTTAGGCAAGAATTATGTGGAAGTTCACTTTTTTGTCTCTCATGAATAATTATGAAAAGGGTATACTAACCAAACAAATAATTTCAACATGATTACAAAGAGAACAACATTTTAATACATTTAGCCAAAGCAATTTACATGCACACAACTAATGTGCTAATTTCAATGATCTTTAGCTATTCATTAAAAAAGGCCTGGCAGGTCCTGTACTTGGCAACATTTTGTTAGTCATTTCCTGCTATTACTTTATGTACTCAAAAGTAATCAGGCATCTATAATTTAAGACTTTTCACTAATTAAATAGCCCTTTCTCTAATTATGTCCAAATTAGAGAGGTGAGTGTGTGGATACATATGTTTGTACTTCTAACAAGTATTCAGAGATAGTGATACCTCTGCATGTGGCAACAAAAACCAATATATGATCAACAGTCTTTAACACAGAGCAGACTGTTAGAGAGAGCAAGAAAGACCCTTTGACTTAAAATCTGGGGAACAAAGGAAAAGTTTTCTCATTGAGATGAGCTTTATGTTCAGCTTTGTAAACCTACTGCAGTTTGGATTTGTTAGCCTTCAGGGAATTATACAAGGATCATCTGTTTTTTTCAGGCCTTTGCTCGAGAGATGAAACAGAATGAGGGCTGAGGGAGAAAAGGAGTTAAAGGTTGTGTTTGCAGGAATGTGTTTGCTGACATTGATCAATGGGTAATTTTGTGATTGTAGGTTTATTCACATAGAGGGCTCAAAAACAGATCGATAATAAAGCAATGGTGAAGATGCCAAAGAAAAATGATTAATGAAAAATATGGTGGAGGTGCAATCTGCCATGTAGTAAAAACGCTCCTTCATTCGGCACCCTATAAATAAATATGCATCAGATGGAAAGAGAACATTCCCTTGGAATGTCATTAGAGCCAGGCAGAATCTCATCAGAGCCCATGCTTCAAAGAGCAGTTCCTCATGTCCATGGAAGCAAGTTTAAATTCTCTTGTGTAAACTCTCTGTAAGCAGTTCCACTCTTGCATTATGCATGATTCTGACATCTTATAACATGAGCAGGGTTCTAAAAGTGGTTTCCAATTTTATTTCATGTGTTATGTTTTAACGATGCTATTTAGGTTAGCATTTTACTTTGGCCACATAATATTACGTTGCCTCACATAGCATTTAATTATGGTAGCAGTACTGTATAGATAGATAAGGATTCACTACAGCCTTAAAAGAATTTGCTGCTTTAAACCCAATGTTTTGTTCCATTATTTCCATTAAGCTGATTTAATATGTAATGATGAGCGTTAGGCACATTCTCAAATCTTTACATCAGGGAACTGATGATAAGCAATCATGAGCTGTGCTAAAGTGAATACCAAAATCTAAGACAACTAAACATTAACAGTGGGTGATGTGTCTTTTCTAGGGTGAGAGCACTCCAATTCTTAAATCCAGAAAGGGTTAACCCTAGGTAATATTGAGAAGAAGCTGAAAGCTTCGCTCTGCCCATTCCTGGGTCTCTTTATTCTCTTTAAGGCAACTCAGGCTTCTCTCTCTATTAACAACTGTCCTCAAGAAAGGATTTGAAATCCATCTTCATCAACTAGAAAATATGTTAAGAAGTTTATTTTCTTTATTTCATGCATTATCTAAGTCTTATTTATTATTTTGGAATACTAATTCCCTATTTAATTATTTAATCAACCAGTAGTTCATAGGTGGTAGCTGGGTCGCAAATGCGCAAGAGATTTTTTCCGGATCTCCTTGGTTTTTAACGGTCCAGATAGAGGTTATATCCAAATCGCAATAAGGATAAAATTAAATGCTTTCAATTAAACTCTTAATTTTGTCCACAAGTCAGAGCACTGTGCAATAAGACAATTCTTTTAACATCTTTGTTATGGGGGGCAGTTTAAACATCTTTGCTGATAGCTAAATGATTACCATGTAGGTTATTCTCCCTCAGCTGTAACAGATACATGTCAGCTGCTTCATATACATTATCTCAATCAATAACTCTGCATATAATTAAGCTGGGGACAAAGGTGCTCAGATAAGCAGGCAGAAGTCAGGGCTGAGATTCAGTACACATTCTCCTTGCCACATCTGAGAAGAGACATGGACAATGTTAGCCCTAACAAATAAATGCTTTTTCCCTGATTAGTCCTCCCAGAAGGGGTACCTTTTTCTCTAATTCACATAAAGGCACTCTATGCGCTAGCATTAGCCCTGATCTCATTTCATACTCAAAATAACCCCATGAAGAATATACACTGACAGGTGAAATACACAAGAATTAGAGGGGTTAAATAACGTGCTTCAAGGCTCCACAAGTACTAAATGTATCAGAACCTGAACTTAGACTTGTCTGCCTTTCAAATACCATGCCTCTCTCCCCAAAAAGGAAAATGGAAGGAAACTCAAATATTTCCTTTATGTCTACTTAGCACAATTGTTTAGCACGTCGTGCTAACCAATGTGCAAAACCAGTAGGTTTAGTTAAAGGCAGTGAACTACACTTTGTGATATGTCATGGCTGCACTCTATGAATTGTGTGAGAGGAGGGAGCTGGATAGTGTAGTGTCATGGGCTCCAGAATCACATTGGAGGGCTTGTCAAACAGGGATGGCTGGACCCCCACCACAGAGTTTCCAATTTAATAGGCCTGGGATTCACCTGAAAATGTGCATTTCTGCATCAGCATGCCCCATGAGTGTGCGTTAGCAAGTTCACAGGTCATGCTGATGTTGTTCATCTAAAGACTACACTGGCTAAACTGGTATAATTTAAAGGACCTACGCATTAAAAAGCAAACAAACAAACAAAAAACAAGCAAACAACAAAAGAGCCCCACTAAAACTAAATGAAGACACCACTAGCCTGCAAGTGAGCTGTCTAAGAACATAAAAGCAGCATGGGTTTGTATCTCATTTTTCCCTCTGTTCAATTGAAACAGCTTGCAGGATTATAATGGTATCCTCCGCTTTTTTTTTTTTTTTAATCCTCCGCTTTCTATTTACAACCAAATTGTATTAAGGAGGAAAACAACAATAAGGGATAACAGGGCACCAATCTAAGCAGGGTTAGCGTAAGATGCTCTGCTTGCTATTATCATCTTTGGGAGAAGGTACCGGTGGAAATGTCAGAAAACCAATGAAGAACTGGAGGCCTGCCCTGTTAATTGTGTATTCTCATCGCTGTACTCATTTTTCATATATGGGCAGTCAGAGTTAATAACAAAGCACTTCTCTTAGGGAATTTTTCCTAAAGTGAGAAATAAATATTCCAATAAAATGTTTAGTAGAGTGTATCCAGTTTCTAAGTAAAGAAACATACTTGTATGTTGTCATGAATTCCTTCCATAAAACATTTCCTTTGTGTAGAAACACTTTACAATAAATTTTTAAATAACCCTATTGTCAGGAAAACTGAAAAGGAAAGTAGTGCTTGGTGAATCCCTCTATGCTTTCTAGGGAATAGTTTACATGAAATAACTTGATTTGGTCTGAACATGCCGTAAGCTAGAGTGCCGTGTAAGGCACTGTTAGCCATCTTCATAATCTGTATATATCACTCCATAATCAATACGGCTAGCACACCACCAGAGTGATCATATATACCAGTTCTGTCAACACATACCAGTGATTATCTATGGCCACTGTCCATTTAGCCACAGAGGATCCAGAATAGCCTTGGGCTCGCTATTTTGTTCCTTCTCCCCCTTTTTACCCCATTTTCTTTTGCTCTTTACATGCTTTTTAAAAATATTCTTGTATAGAATTTCAGGCAGGAGGGGCAAGATGACCAACTGGAGCCAGCTTTTGACAGCAGCTCCTGTCCAGAGGGAAGGACAATGACCAGAAAGTACCTGATAAAGCTGAAGACTGAGAACTGAGCTAAGAGAGAAGAGTGATAACCGTATGTCACCTCTGCTGAGGCAAGCTGCAACTCCAAGAAAGCAAATATCAGGTACAAAACTCATTCCAAAGGAAAAGTATCCATTCCCTCCCCCAAGAGATTTTTTTTTTCTCAGTGTAGGTTTTCTACAGGCTAGTAGTGAACTGAGGACCTCTTGTCTCACACCACAGAAGAGAGTTTCAGGAAATGGGGACACTTCTCCAGAGGGACCCCGCTATGACCCTGAGCACTCTCTTGTCAGGCATGATAGTTGAACTATTGTTTACCCTGCCATTTTGAACTTCCAGTCCACCCTTCCATTGTTTCCTAATGGTCCAGAAGCATAACCCCTGCAGAGACTGGAATGTCTGTGGTTCATTGACAGGTCCGGTGACTGCAAGGGCAGTGGTAGAAAAGTTGCACTGTAACAGTGAGCCCAGCAGTAGTGCAGACAAAATAGGGGAGGCTATCAGGCTTGGCTCAGTGAAAGTGCAAACCATCTGAGAGAGGAGGCTTATCTATGAGCTGTGCGTAAGCTGCTGTGCCAGAGCTTCTGAGCACCCTGCCCTGCCAGAAGAGCTGCTGGGCACCTCACCTGCCCTAATGCTGGACCCATGCACCCTGTACTCCCAGCGTCGCTGCTACAGCTGCCTCCCTGGCAGTGGGAGCCACGTGGGAGCTGCACAGGGACACCTCCCACTAACGTTCAGCAACAGTAGAGTGATCCTGCTGGTGTCTAATATTGGAGAGACACCTCCACAACTCTGTGGACTTCCAGAGGAAGCGAGACCTTGCCCTATAGAGATACCAGTGCTGCAGAGCAGCTAGGGCAAAGGTGCAGTGGCTGAGAGAGAAAATCATTTGCTGACTCGTCATCCTCAGGTTCAGACTGAGCTCAGGCGGAACACTCAACAGTGGTCATTGAGTAACTAAGGTAGGCAGCCCTCAGCTCCCCCAGTCGGCTGATGGCAGAGGGTGGTGACGGGTATTGACTTTCCTTTGACTCTGGCAGGCACAAAGCCCTGCCACATCTGCTTATTGGAGGCAGCAGGACCACAGCCCCATGGAGTTACCAGTGACTGGCCATGAAAGAGGTACAAGGTGGGGAAAGAGATACTAGCCCTCTGGTCCAACTCTGCTACTGGGTGGGCATTTCTGACTCCACAGAGCATGGGAGGGAGCCACATTTGAGCAGCCAGTAGACCTCTGCTATCTCGTTGCTGGAGACATTTCAAACTATCACACTTGAGAGTTGGTACTGAATGGATGAATTGGTTTGGAACTCCTAACCTGAGCCAATCACCCAAGGACCATCTTGGGTGATACCCTGGTTATGTGGCAGCAGGAAGGGTTGATTTTCCTCTTCCAGTTGTTGCCCATCGCGGGCAGGGTGTCTGAGTTGCTTGTATTTTTCCACAGCTGAGACTTCAACCCAGAGTCACTGATCCACTAGGATTGGACAAAGACAAGCTGAATATAAGACAGAGCCACCTAACCCACCACACCAAGCAGGTCCTCAGAGCCTCAGACTGTGATACTGTATGGGTCCTTTGCAAAGCTGTAGAAGAAAAAGCTTTAGTCACCAGTCCCAGATTCTTGGCAAAGGACTGGTTAACTACAACTCCAGAAGCCTACAATCCAATTTCATATTGCCTGTCCATCTAGCCAAACAGTGAAAAATAATCATGGAGAGAAATCAGCAGAATAACTCTGGCAACATGAATAATCAAAGTAGATCAACTCCTCCATGAAATGACAAAACAGACACACCAGATGATCCCATTCATAAAGAAATGGCTGAGATGTCAGAAATCAAGTTCAGAATTTGGATGGCAAATAAGATCAACAGAATGGAGGTAAAGATGGAATTGGAATTTCAAAGAGTAATTCAAAAGTTGTCTCAAGAATTCAATGAATTCAAAGACAAAACCACCAAAGATTTTGACACATTGAGGCAAGAACTTGCAGCCCTCAAAGATCTGAGAAATACAGTAGAATCCCTCAGTAACAGAATGGAGCAGACAGAAGAAAGGATCTCTGACATTGAAGACAAAGCTTTTGAATTCTCACAAATGCTCAGAGATGAAGACAAGTGGACAGCAAAAATGGACCATTCCCTGAGAGAATTGTGGGACCACTCCAAAAGAGCAAACATTTGCCTTATAGAAATCCCTGAAGGAAAATAGGTTACTTTGAAAGGCCCAGATGCTCTACTCCAAGAGATAATCGAGGAGAACTTCCCAAATATGGCAAGAGATTCTCAAATCCAGATAGCAGACAGTTTCAGAACCCCAGCATGACTCAATCCAAATAAAACATCTCCTAGACACATTATAATTAACTTTGTCAAGAAGGAGAAAATTCTTCAAGCAGCCAGACATAAGAAAACTATAACATACACGGGGAAGAATATTAGAATGAATGCAGATCTCTCTGCTGAAACTTTTCAAGGTAGGAGAGGATAGTCATCGACCTTTAACCTCCTAAAACAAAATAACTTTCAATCCAGGACTCTTTATCTAGCAAAACTGAATTTCACTTATGATGGAGAAATTAAATATTTTATTGACACTCACATGTTGAAGAAATTTGCCATAACTAAACCAGCTCTCCAGGATATTCTCAGACCCATCCTCCACAATGACAAGTACAATCCTCTACCACCAATGTAAAATCACTCAGAAACTTTTGATAAATTCCAAATTCCACAATGGTGAAATGATTTTAAATGTCCACTGGACTTTTAAAAAACTCAATATCCAAAATACTACCAGGCTTATCAATACTCTCAATTAATGTGAATGGCTTAAAATTTCCACTAAAGAAGCACAGCTTGGCTGACAGGATACAAAAACTCAGGCCAGATACCATGTTTCCCCCAAAATAAGACACTGTCTTTCTTTCTTTTTTTTCACAAGAAGACACACTGTGGCTCATTTTCAGGGCATTTTTTTTTTTTTGCACTGTTTGGCCAGGGCTGGGTTTAAACCCACCACCTCTGGCATATGGGGCCAGCACCCTACTCCTTTGAGCCATAGGCACCACCCAGATGTCTTATTTTTATGAAGTATAATACAAAAATCTACATTTATTCAAATACAGTTAAGTCATCTTCTTCTGAAACCCGGCAGGGGAGCCAACCTTGTTGGTGGGGCTGGTGTTAGTGATGTGTGAACTCCTTTCCCCTAGTTGTTCGCACAGGTTACCACACATGCACCCACGCAAGTGCAAACAGCTCAGAGAAAGGAACAGTGGCAGATAAAAGGTATTCCAGTCTTCATTACCGCTCCATGCAGAAATGCATGGCGTGGCTATGCAGATACACTGTATAGCCATGCCCATCACTAGGTCTTATTAGTGGGGTAGGGCTTATATTTAACAAATGCATAGAAATCCTGCTAGGGCTTATTTTGGGGGTAGGTCTTATTTGGGGGGAAACAGGGTATCTGCTGCATACAAGAAATTCATCTTGGGCAGTGCCTATGGGTCAAAGGAGTAGGGTACCAGCCCATATGCCAGAGGTGGCAGGCAGGGTCAAACCTGGCCATGGCCAAAAAAAAAACGTTGAATGAAGACATGAATTACTAGAACCTCTGGGATACCGCAAAGGCAGTCGCAAGAGGGAAATTTATAGTGTTGCAAGTCTTCCTCAAAAGATTGGAAAGAGAGGAAGTCAACAACTTAATGGGACATCTCAAGCAACTAGAAGAGGAAGAACATTCCAACCTAAAACCCAGAAGAAAAAAAGAAAAAACTAAAATTAGAGCAGAATTAAATGAAATTGAAAACAAAAGCATTATACAACAGATCAATAAATCAAAAAGTTGGTATTGTGAAAGGTCAATAAAATAGATAAACCTTTGGCTAAACTAACCAGAAATAAAAGAGTAAAACCCCTAATTTCATCAATCAGAAATGATAAAGGCCAAATAACAAAAGACTCTTCAAAAATTCAAAAAATCCTTAATGAATATTACAAAAAACTCTATTCTCAGAAGTATGAAAATCTGAAGGAAATAGACCAACAAATGGAAACATGCCACCTTCCTAGACCTAGCCAGAAAGAAGTGGAAATGTTGAACAAGCCTATATCAAGTTCTAAAATAGCATCATAGCATCAGCTATAAGAAATCTCCCCCCCAAAAAAAGCCCAGGACCAGATGGCTTCACATCAGAATTCTACCAAACCTTTAAAGAGGAACTAGTACCTATATTACTTAACCTTTTCCAAAACAGAAACAGAAGGAATACTTCCCAGTACATTCTATGAAGCAAATATCACCCTGATCCCCAAACCAGGAAAAGACCCAACAAGAAAAGAAAATTATAGACCAATATCTCTAATGAATATTGATGTAAAAATATTCAATAAGATTCTAGCAAACAGAATCCAGCAACACATCAAATGAATTATATATCATGGCCAGGTGGATTTCATCCCCAGGTCCCAAGGATGGTTTAATATACATAAATCTATAAGTATAATACATCACATAAACAAATTAAAAAACAAAGACCATATGATTCTCTCAATTGATGCAGAAAAAGATTTTTCTAATATCCAGCATCCATTCTTGATCAGAACACTTAAGACAATAGGTATAGAAGGGACATTTCTTAAACTGATAGAGGCCATCTACAGCAAACCCACAGTCAATATTGTATTGAATGGAGTAAAACTTAAATCATTTCCATTCAGATCAGGAAACAGGCAAGGTTGCCCATTGTTTCTCCACTGCATTTTAACATTGTAATGTCAGTCTTAGCCATCGCAGTCAGGCAAGAGAAGGCAATGAAGGGTATCCAAATAAGATCAGAGGAAATCAAACTGTCACTCATCATAGATGATATGATTATATTTCTGGAAAACCCCAGGGATTCTACTACAAAACTCCTAGAAGTGATCAAGGAATATAGTAGTGTCTCAGAATACAAAATCAATACTCATAAATCAGTAGCCTTTATATATACCGACAATAGTTAAAGTGAAAAAACAATCAAGGACCCTATTCCATTTACAATAGTGCCAAAGAAAATGAAATATCTGGTAGTATACCTAACAAAGGATGTGAAAGATGTTTATAAAGAGAACTATGAAACTCTGAGAAAAGAAATAGCTAAAGATGTTAACAAACAGAAAAATACACCATGCTTATGGCTGGGAAGAATCAACATTATTAAAATGTCTATACTACACAAAGCAATCTACAGATTTAATGCAATTCCTATTAAAGCAATTCTTTCATACTTTAAAGATCTGGAAAAATTAGTACTTCATTTTATATGGAAACATAAAAAAACTTGAATAGGCAAGAAATTATTCAGAAATAAAAACAAATTAAGAGGAATCATGCTATAAGATCTCAAATGATACTATAAATCTACAGTGATCAAAACAGCATGGTACTGGCACAAAAATAGAGAGGCAGATGTACTAAACAGAACTGAAAACCAAGAGATGAACCCAGACACTTATTGTCACTTGATCTTTGATAAGCCTATCAAAAATATAAATTGGGGGAATGATTCCCTATTTAACAAATGGTGCTGGGTGAATTGGCTAGCAACTTGTAGAAGACTGAAACTGGACCCACATCTTTCTCCTCTAACAAAAGTTGACTCTCACTGGTTAAAGGACTTAAACTTAAGACATGAAACTATGAAAAGTCTTGGAGAGAGGGCAGGGGGAACACTTGAAAAAATTTGCCTGGAAGAATACTTTATGAGGAGGACCCACACACACACACAGCAATTGAAGTAACTTCAAAAATACATTATTGGGACCTGATCAAACTAAAACGCT
>CAUYQV010190003.1:0-13744 GCA_963574575.1 Galagoides demidoff
TTGTGGCGGGTGCCTGTGGTCCCAGCTACTTGGGAGGCAGAGGCAGGAGACTCGCTTGAGCCCAGGAGTTGGAGGTTGCTATGAGCTGTGATGCCATGGCACTCTACCCAGGGGGATAGCGTGAGGCTCCGTCTCAAAAAATAAATAAATAAATAAATAAAATAAACGCTATTCCTTTCTCAGTCCCTGCAGCTGAAATCTAGACACAGCAATAATTACAAAATAATATAAAGTTTAAAATTGATTAATGGATGAGATTCTGTCAGTTAACCTCCTTCCTCCCCTCTGGCCTCCTCTCCCCTTCCCCTTGCTAGACTATACTTGTGTTTTTTCTTTCATGTGGGCATGTAGTTGTTTATATATTAGTTTCATATTAGTATTGAGTACATTGGATACGTTTTTCCATTCTTGGGATGCTTGACTAAGAAGAATATGTTTCAACTTCATGCAGGTAAACACAAAAGAAGTAAAGTCACCATCTTTTCTTATGTTTGAACAGTACTCCATGGTATACCTATACCACAGTTTATTGATCCATTCATGGGTCGATGGGCATTTACATTGCTTCCACGTCTTGGCAATTGTAAATTGAGCTGCAATAAACATTCCGGTGCAAATGTCTTTGTGGTAGAATGGTTTTTATTCTTCTGGGTAGATACCTAGTAAGGGGATTATGAGATCAAATAGAAGGTCAATTTTTAATTCTTGGAGAATCTCCATACTTCTTTCCATAAAGGTTATATTACTTTGCAGTCCCACCAGCAGTACAAAAGTATTCCTTTCTCTCCACATCCATGCCAGCGTCTGCAGATTCGGGACTTTGTGATGTGGGTGAACCTCACTCGTTAAGTGATATCTCAGAATGGTTTTGATTTGCATTTCTCTGATGATCAGGGACAATGAGCATCATCTTGCTATTTTAACTGTAATTGTTTACATCATCTTTAATAGATGGAACTCAATATGTTTCTGTATTAGTATCTGAGGGTTACTCAAACCATAAACTGGATGGTTTAACACAACAGAATTGTATTAATGTTCGTTCACAGTTCTGAAGGACAGAAACCCGGAATCAAGATGGCAACAGGGCCACAGTCCCTCTGCAGGTGCTAGGAGTGAATCTATCCTTGGCCTCTTCCACCTTCTGGAGAGCATCTGTGTTCCTTAATTTGTGTTAACATCACTCCAATCTCCGATTTCCTAGTCACACTGCCTCTTCTTCTACTACTATCTCTGTTATCTGCCTTTGCCTCTCTTATGAGATATTTATGATTGCGTTTATGATCCAGCCAGATAATCCAGGATATCTCCTTACCACATGCTTTTTACTTTAATCACATCTCCAAAGACACTTTTTCCAAATCAAGTAACACTTATGCATTTCAGGAATTGGGACATGATATTTTAGGGTGGCCGTTATTCAACCAACCACAAGTTCTCTCACAACAAAACATCACAGTACCTGTATTACTACATTATTGATTCTTGTCAAACATTGTTATTTTATTAAATAAAATGCACTAATTTCTAAGAGTTTCCTAAATGTTATATTCTATGAGATAAGATTTTAAGCCTAATATATAATTTCCCTGCTTCTTTATAACTCTGATCTATAATTCCCTACTTTTAACTTATTCTTTACATTTTCCCTGAATTTTGAAGTTTAGATAAATGAGAGGACTGTAGTTGCTTATGGACAACTATCTTAAATTTCACAGAAATTTATGAGCACTATGTATTTGTTCTGATTACTCCTCCAAATTCCCCCATGGATGCTGGAGAACCCTCCTACCTTATTTTCAAACCTTCTTAGATCATTATGAGCAGTTATCTGTTTTTCTAGAAAATAGCTCACACAAAGGCCGAAGTTTAGCACAGATCAAACTGGTTGAAGCAAATACTACAAAATTAAACATCTCTGATTGGGAAAAAGATTAGCAAAAATATATTAGTGATCAAGTTATTTGAAGTAGTTCCTGACATGACAAAATACAACAGAAAATTTGGCAAATCCCTCCAAGAATATGATAATGAGATCTGACCTGTAATTTAATGACATTTGATGTTACGTAGTATTGTTCTTTCCCTAACCCTTTGTCCCTTATTCAGTTTAACACTCAGTTTCTGTCTCATTTCATACATATTATTTTTTTCAAATTTGTTGCATTTGGCAAGAAAGCAGAAGATGCATTACTAAATTAAGAGGACTTAAGATGAATCACTTTAGCTATAGCTCCTGCTTCTGAAGAGTTTGCTCTTATGAAGATGATATAGTTGTCCACCTACAGTTATGGAGCAATCAGGGATCATTGATAGAATAAATCTGAAAACAAAACACAAAAGTGTGGGCAGAAAACTCAGACTGAAGGCATTGGGGGAAAACTCAATGGAAAACTTTCCATCTCTTTTACATAGGTTAAAATGCTTTTCACACTTCAGAATCAGCATCAAATATATCAGCTCTTTATGGAGCCTTCTCTACTATCTGTATTTTGTTCCAATCTCCTCCAGGATTTTAAGATTCTTCTAAGCTTATTCACACGTAGTCAAATATGCTAGCACACTCCTGTGTTTGGAGAGGGAATAAATACATTAAATACACACTGAGTGAATAAATCACTGAAGAACACCAGACACTTCTGCTTTTTCCCACAAAGGATTGAAAGTTGTCAAAATTACTCTCCCACTGTTAGAAAGTAGTAACCCAGAAAAAAAGTTATGAAAGGTAACCAAAGGATGTGAGTTCTTTCATGTCCCCGGTTACTCCCTGGAGGAAGAAATCCTAAGAGAACATGGTGATCTCTGTGACTTGAGGAGAGAAGTTCTGATGCTCAGCAAGGCAAAGAGGATGGAGTAAATGCATAAATCAATGAAGAAATACTTGGTAAATGAGGAAAATAAACTTAGGGAATCCAAGTAACTTCCCAAAGAAAGCATACTTTTATCGAGGTAAAAAATTCTAAATACATTATTTCATCAATGCTTTGAGGTATGAATCTTGCTAATTTCTATTTCGCAAACCATGAAAATAAAACTCAGACAGCACTTAATCTACTCAAATGTACAAGATGGTAGAGAAGAGAACAGGTACTTAAATCCAGAACAGGTACTTAGGGAATTTTGACCTTTTATTTCTCTTCATATAATCTTTGAATGTTTGGAGACCAATTCATCTCACTCTTTCTCCACACAAAATGTCTTCAATTATTTTCATCACATTGATTTTTTGGATAGCCACATAAAAATTCTGATTTTTATTAGGCTTTTGATAAGTTAATATGAATAAGCACTTGTTACCTATTGACTCAAGAAAAGGCAATAAACTGAAATGTTCAGTGGTGTACGTTCAAGAGCTTGCTGAAATGTGGCAGTGAGTGAGAATAAGGCCTAATGGAAGGAATTGATTATAACTATTAGCTCCATCTGAGACAACTCCCTTGCTTGACTCCTAAAAATATCTGCTTAGCTGGGTGCCTGTAGCACAGTGGTTACAGCACCAACCTCATATACTTAGGGTGGTGGGTTTGAACCTGGTCCAGGGCCAACTAAACAACTGCAACAAAAAAATAACCAGGTGTTGTGGCGGGCACCTGTATTCCCAGCTACTTGGGAGGCTGAAGGAAGAGAGTCACTTAAGCCCAAGAGATGGACTTAGCTGACAGCTGTGATGCCACAACACTCTACCGAGCGTGACATAGTAAGACTCTGTCTCAAAAAAAAAAAATCTGCTATAATCTTTGGCTACATTAAGCATGAAAAGCAAACCTTCCAATTTGGAAGTAATGATATTACTTTTGATAAGGAAGAACTGTTTCATGGAGTTCATTTCTAGGTAACGTGGAGAAACTGAAGTATACACAAAAAGTGTTTACACACATGGTAAAGTATGAATACAGATTTAATGTTAGGAATTACTGAAAAAGAATTGGGATGTTTATACTGATAAATGGAAAATCCAGATAACATTAAATGTTAGTAGTTAATATGATAGAACCTGCATAGTTGACCATCTCCTTATCTTGACCACTTCCTCAGGTTGACCTAATGTTCACAGACCAGAACTGCACCACATGCACTCAATAGAGGACTGACCTCCATATATTGACCACCTCTGTAAGTTGCATCTTGACCCACACAATATTTATTTATCCTCTATCACTTGACAAGTTGAGTCCACTCTGCACCAAAGAGTAGAAGGCGTGAACTTTGCCCCCTCATTGTATGATTTTTCTTTTGTATAAGTTATTTTTTCAAGTTTTATTATTACCATCTCTTCTGTTAGACCTAATGTTTTGGAAGATTTTTTCAATGTGAAGAAAGGGTCTGATTGGTAGATACATCTTATAATTACTGAAACATTTTACAGTTCATCAAGACATGATGGGCAAAATGAAAGAAATCAAAGGACTGACATTGAAGGAAAAGGTTGATCTACAATTTCTGGAAAGATGGTGGAACATTTTGATGTTGGTAAGACCACAGTTAGCAGCATTCAAAATGTAAACATGAATACTTGGGTAATTAGAGCGATGTGGTGAGGAAAGCAGAGACCTTCAGAGCAGAAGGAAGAAAACTTCCTTTGATGAAGTCAATGATGGCCCATTAAGCTGGTTTAAACAAATGAGGACAGTTAATGCCTGAATCATCTGACAGGGGCCTCATCATGAATGGTGACAAATGTAAGAGTGAAAATCTTTCCAAAGAACTTTCCACAGTTCTTCTATGCACGAGCTCAATCAGAGAGAAACTAAAGTCCTGGGTAAATTGGCAAAGCCACATGCATTGAAGAACCTGAAGCCCAAAGACCTCCCTGTCATTTGGAGATCAAACAAGTGCACATGGATGATGGTGCCCCATTTGAGGAGTGGGTAAGGGGTATTTATTGACTGAGAAATGATGAAAAAGAAGAAACATGGCTCAGCACCTGTGGCTCAATCGGCTAAGGCGCCAGCCACATACACCTAAGGTGGTGGGTTTGAATCCCCAGCCCGGGCCTGCCAAACAATGATGGCTGCAACCAAAAAATGGCTGGGCGTTGTGGTGAGCACCTGTGGTCCCAGCTACTTGGGAGGCGGAGGCAGGAGACTCGCTTGAGCCCAGGAGTTGGAGGTTGCTGTGAGCTGTGATGCCATGGCACTCTACCCAGGGGGATAGCTTGGGCTCCGTCTCAAAAAAAAAAAAAAAAAGAAAGAAAAGAAAAAGAAGAAACATTTTATTCTACTGACAGTAGACAACTGTCCTGGTCATCCACAAATGAATCATCTCCCAAATGTGATACTCAAATTTCTACCGCCAAATATGACCTCAAAAAATAGCCTTTTTAACAAGGAATCATCAAAACATTTAAAATGTACTCCCAAGCCCAACTCCTTCAGGGGACCATTACCAAAACACACATCTGTGGTCTGCTGTGGAAGCATCTTCACCAGCTGCTTCAGTTAACACTCTGGATGTTGTCCTGTAGATTGATTCTGCTAAGAATAAACTTCAGCCAGAAGCAGTACAGAAGTGTTTCAAGAGAGGTGGATTTGCCACGATGCAAGAGCACAATGTTTTTTCCCCATCAGACAGTCCATCTCCCATGACAGAATTTCAAGGAGTATATTTTAAAGGTTTTGTCGCAATGGGTCTTGAAGTGGAAATCTGTAATGAACCTGACGGAGAGCAATTTTTCAAGTGATACCGACCAAAGTTTAGACCAGCTTAATTGTTCGTGAAGCAGCTGACGAAGTGGAAGAAGTGAGGATGACACAGAAGTTGTACAGACTCCAAAAGAAGAGGATCCGGGCCTTTGATAATGCAGTTGAAGTCGCTTGTTATGAAAAGATGCCCAGGTATGCTGAGTGGTGCTTTCTCCACGACATTTGTAACGAGAATAAAATACAGACCAAGATTGACTGTTTTTTCATAAAGAATAACTAAACCACAAGAGAACAGTGTTTTGTTTTGTCTGATACTATCTATGATTTTACTATGTTTTGTTTATGCATGATTTCCTATGATAATCTGTAATGAAAGCCATTAAAGAAAGTGAGTACAGGTACATTAGCAGTACAGAAGGCCTGGCTCCTTCTGTTGACCACCTCTGTTGTTGACTAGTTTACTACAGTCCCTTGGCTGGTCAACTTACAGAAGTTCTACTGTATTTAAAAATGTTCCTACGGAAGGATCAAGTTTACTTCATTCAGCTTTTTCAGACAGGCATGTATTTAGAAGTGTCAGAATAAGAACTGGGGGTCAATGCAAAGAACAGCTTCCTCACAAAGGAGGACTTTGCTACTACTTCCTAAAAAGAAGTAGGAATTAGTTGCCATTTATTACTGGATTTATCAAGGCAGAGATGGTGTCCACATTAATTTGAGATTCCTTAACCCAGCTCAAGGCATCCAGACACGCCCATGTGCCCACTGAGTAACAGATTTAAGCCATGGTCACAAAACATTTTTGAGGTGATGGAACAGGGGGTCTCTTCTCTGTCCAAATATGCCGAGACTTTTACTCCCAGCTCCATCCCCATTGAGAAACAGCTTCTATCTTTTGGACTTAATACTAACATTTGTTAGTATTCCAGGTTAATACAAGAGTATTTTTTTTTCCAGGTTAATACAAGGGTACATTTGAGTGGGTTATATTGTTTACATTTGTAATGAAAAAGCAAGCATCCTGTGTACTCAGTGTTAATATGAAAAAAGTAAATCAACAATACAGTATTAATAGAAAAAGAGTAAATCAGCAACTACAGGCCCTCATGTGAAGAAAACAGAATTCTGCTTCTTGTTCTCCTTCAGCACTTCATGTTAGAGCTCATCCCACTAAGATTCTTTCCTCTCTGGAAACTCCCTAGTAAGAGATCATGAGCCAGCATCATGGGATTACCGTGACCGTACCTTACGGTAGACTGGTTTAGATAGCCTACGAAGCCCGTAATTAGCCCAAGGTTATATTATTCTATAGTTAGCATTCCCTGAATTTTAACGAACACAGTTTTCAAATTCTTAAATGATACCAGTTATTAATTGATTACTTGAAACCTCCATGCTTTACATATGTATACAACATAGTGAATTTTGTTATTATTTTTATAAATAAAAATTTCAATTAATCTGTTTGTAAATTTAATTCAGTTTTTCCAACATAGTTCCTCTATTTATAAAATGAGCATCCTTTTCAAATAAATGATGTCTAGAATGTGTCTGTCTCATACTGAGAAATATTTTACTTTATTTGGTCTCTCCTCATCTTCTTTTTTCTCTTTTGTTTCTTTTTCTTTTTTATACCTTGGTTTATTTGTTTCTGGCACACATTACATGTTTCCAATTTTGTTCTTAATTTTAGAAAAAAATTATTATGAATTCATTATGTTATCTTTGGATAAATGACTGGAACTTTCAATGTATGTTGAAAAAAAAATCACATACACATTCTCCATTGCCTCTTTGTAGTGCAAAATTTTCTGTAGAGGGCAATGCTGTCATTCAAAGGAGTAGGGTGCTGGCCCCATATGCCGGAGGTGGTGGGTTCAAAAAAAAAATGTCATGTTTTAAAAAAAAAAAAATTTCTGTAGGGTTGTGAAACTCAGGCCAAGTTTTCTACAAGATTTTGAAAGTGTATTGAGAATTTTACCCCCACTAATTTAACACAGTAAACATGTTGCCACTCCATGGCATAGTCCTCTGGTCATAAACTTCACTGCACTGTAGGTACCAGTGGTTTCATTTCAGGGAGGTGACACACAGCACCAGCTACTCCAGAGAGTAGATTAAGTGGGAAACAGTTATTATCCAAACCCAGAGCTTCCTTCAAACTACTGGAACAAAGATGACCTTGATTTCTAGCAGCATAATCATAAATAAGTTGCTGATTCAGAATTTGCTCTTTTTTTCTAATCTAAGATCTTTGACCTTTATTTTGTCTTTGGGCTATAACCTAATGTAATTAAGTACAAGCTTCCCAAAGCAGCTTTGTATTTAAGCTATATTTAAAAAAAAAAAAAAAGAAAGAAAATAAATGTATTTCTTGCAGTTATGGAAGCTTAGGAGTCCAAAGTTGAGGGACCACATCTGGTGAGGACCTTTTTACTGGCTGGGACTCTCTGCAGAGTCCTGAGGTGGCACAGGGCATCACATTGCAAGGGCTGAGTATGATGCTGCTTCATTTCATTTTTTAAAACATACATTTGTAAAGTAAAAACAAAAGTTTGACTTCCTTTGAGCATAAAGGGTCGCGTTTAAGAAATGACCCGTTAAAGGATTTGTAAGAAGGAAGGTTGGTTTGTCACGCAGTATCGATTTTATGATGTATCAGTCATCCAATGTTCATTACAAATGGTATTTAATCTTTAGGACGTGAGTCACCTCACATCCGTAGCCTCCAGAAATGTGTCACAGAGGCATAGGATATAGGAAGCCATTAGCTGAGGAACAGTAATTCTGAATTAATGTGTATGAGCTGTTGACCTCTTCCACATTGCTCCCCACTGGCAGAGCCCTATCAGATTTCCGGTGCCCTCGACATCTGAAAAACTTTTTCACAGTGATATGCAATTCTTACAAAGCCCTCAGATGACTCACATTCGCGTGATCTTTTAACTTTTCTCTCTTTTCAACGTACCACCAGAGCCTCTACCATTAGTTTGCAGGCTATCTGTGGCCCAAATATTTACCAATTTATCTTTAAAAAGGTTTGACTTAAACTCCAAATGCTAAAGTTTTTGTTTTAGGTTTTTTTTTTTTTTTTTTTTGCAGTTTTTTGTAGTTTTTCCTTGGCTGGGGCCAGTTTGAACCCACCACCTCCAGTATATGGGGCCGGCACCCTACTCCTTTGAGCCACAGGCACTGCCCCAAATACTAAAGTTTTTGAATTCAGGATTGCCTTCCTGAGGGCAAAACTCCAGAATCATGGCCAGGACTGTTCATTGAACTAATATGTCAGTATCCCCTGCTATGTACTAGAGTCTTTCCAATTGCCAAATAGATCAATATCTAGCCTCCAATCTCAAACTACAATAGTTATTGTGTGAGTGGGGGAGTGGGAGGTGAAATAAACATGCAAAACAATTATAATAGTATAACTAACAACATCACAGTGTAATATGGTGAGCTGTAAATAAATGCTATGAAATCACAGATAAGGAAATAATCAGGCTGACCTGAAACAGTACAGAGATCTGAAGAGATCTGAGACCTCAAAAAAGGGGAAATAGACCAAGCTCCAAAAAATAAAAAAAAAAAAATAAAGGAGGATGAGCATTGCAGAAGGATGGAACAATATGTATGAGGGCTGAGTGTGTGATACCACATAATGTGATTTGATTTAGGATCAGCTAATGTTCTGTATGATTAAGCTAAGAATATAGCTGGAGAATAAATAAGAATTAAATCTGAAAGGGTAAGTATGCCTTCGAGTTGATAGGTCAATAACTCTAGGCTAAAAGCAACAGAGAGCTTTGAAGGATTGAAGTAGAGTGGCAATCTGAGTTTGGTAATACACGTTGAATACTAAATAATATCCAGGTAAGTGTGTTGGAAGTAGAACTTGCCAGAGAGTTTTAGATTGGAGATTTACTTGGGGAGTCATCTGCATGTATATGGTTATTGAAAACACAGACTTGGGGGGAAACAAATGGATGATAGGTGGTGGATGGATAGACAGATGGATGGGGAAGAAAAAGGAGAATAGGGCAAAATGTAACCTTCTAGGAACAGTGACAACAAAACAAGGAAAGGAAACTAACAAAGTATATTTATAGAGAGTGGTCATAATTAATAAGACATCATGTAACACAAGGAGTGAAAAGACTGTACACCACAAAGGCCATGACCTTACCAAGAAAGTGACATGAACGGAGAGGAATTAACAACAAAGAGTAATCTGTTGATAGAAGAATGTGAAGGAAGAAATCATAAACAGTAAACTTAGCTACTTTACTTAAATTTCCTTTTTTTTTTTTTTTTCTGAGACAGAGCCTCAAGCTGTCCCCCTGGGTAGAGTGCTGTGGCATCACAGCTCACAGCAACCTGTAATTCCTGGGCTCAAGCGAGTCTCCTGCCTCAGCCTCCCAAGTAGCCGGGACCACAGGTACCCGCCACAACGCCCAGCTATTTTTTGGTTGCAGCCGTCATTGTTGTTTGGCGGGCCCAGGCTGGATTCGAACCCACCACCTTAGGTGTACGTGGCTAGCGCCTTAGCCACTTGAGCCACAGGCACCGAGCCACTTTACTTAAATTTCAAAATCAATTTCTCACATTAACAGAACAATGAAGACAAAACATGACCATTTAAATAAATGCCAAAACATTATCTGACAAAGTTCAACATTCCTGGTAAATCAAACAAGAAACTTGTAGCAAACTAGGACTAGAAACGTACGGCCTAATAAAGGGCATCTATAAAATTAAAAAACATTGGCGCTCACATGATACTTAATGGTGATACTGAAAAGATTTCTACTAAGTATGGGAGCCAGGGAAGGCTTTCTTCTCTCAAACATCCTATTTTACATTGTACTGAAAGTTGTAGTCAATTCAATATGACCATAAAAATAAAGCCATATGAATTAGAAAATTAAAATTGCCTCTATTCACAGAGAGCATGATTGTTTATATAGAAAACCAAAAAGGTGCTATAGAGAAGCAATCCCCAACCTAGCTAGATATCCAAGAGAAATAAAAATTGGTGCTCGTGCAAAATTTTTTACAATATTTACAGCTGCTTTATTTATAACTGAAAAAAATTGAAGTAGTCCAGATGCCCTTCTAGTAGTGAATGGAGAAATAAACGGTAATACCTCCAGTGCATTGGAAGGCAATGAAATAATGAAATGAAATAAACAAACTGTTGACATGTGTGTATTACATGGATGAATATCTTAAATGCGTTTTGCTTGTGAAAGTGGTAAGATCAATAAAAACTTTACATATTACACTCTAAGACAGTGTCAAAAAAGCAAAAATTATTCCAAAGCAAACTATGATTCCTAGGGCGGGGGGTGGAGGAAGAAAGGATTTACCTACAAAGGGACAGCACAGGAGAATTTAGAGGGTGATAGAATTGTCCTCTTGGACCTGCCGTAGTTAACATTCAACTCTACGCCCTAAGACCATAGAACTGCACGCCATAAAAAGTGAATTAGATTATATGCTAATTTTAAAAAATCTACTAAAACCTGAAGAAATTGTGTTACTAACGACCCACGTGATCATACTTAAGGGGGTATGGGTGAACGAAACTGCTGTTTTGACTGTTTACTGCAAGGCTAAAGGAGAAAAGGTAAATTGTTTTTTCACAGGGATTTGGGTTAAGAATTCTGAAACTATAGTTGTACACCTGGGTTGAACAGATTAGTAAATGTGTCTGGGATAGATAATGAAAACCAGGTTTCTGACTATTGAAGAAAGAAGTTGAAATTAGGAGAAGGGGCAGACGGAAATGAGCTTTGCAGCACTGGATTATGGTCAGAGTTCCCAGGGTGGACTCATTGTAAAATACATATGCCAATAGACAGATACATATGTAAATATACTTGTGTGTGCATGCATGGGCGGGTACAGATGTGCGTGTGTCTTAGTTTTCTTTACCAAGAAGGGATAGAAGCAGCTAGCAAAGAGCACACCTGTGCCTAGGTGTTTGTTTCCAAACACTACTCTTCAGTAGAAGGAACCAGGACTCACTGAGAAGTGGCGGGTTCTAGTACTGGAAGAAATACAAGATGAATTTCTAGAATGTAAGGAAGTGCTAAAAAATAAAGGAAAGACAGAGAGAGAGGGAAGGGAAGAGAAAGAGAGGAATAAGAAACAAAATCACCATTAGAACATCTCAGTAATAAAGGCTACAGGTAAGATCCACCCATGTGTACTGAAATCACACGTGATTTTGAGCTACATAGTGTAGTAAGTATTGTAGGGCAATAAAGTGACTGTGATATTGTTGCACAAGACAATAGGTAATTTCAGAAAATTCAGTGAAAATGCAGTTCAACATCTATTTAGAAAGAGCTATAGGAAATGAATGTCAATTCAATATTACCCAAGTGTATAGGACAAATACTAGATTTAAAAGTTGAAAAGTTGCATGACTTAAATGGCTGACAGGTTTCATGATGATTTCATGTCAACTTCGATTTTACTCGGACAGCCACATAAAAATGAATTATTTTATTTCAAACTCTTTCAAGCCATTGACAAGTAATTACTAAATATTATTAAACAAGGGAAATTATTTTAACGTTTTCCAATTACCCGCTCCTGTGCCCACAATCCCTTCCCCTAAGCACAGTCTCTTCCTATACTTCGTATTTGGTAAACCATCAAACCACCTTGAGTTGCTCAAGGCTGAAATTCGGGAATGATCTGGACTCATTTTCTCCTAATTCAGTTCATTTGCTAAGTTCCCAAGTGATGTGGATTCTCATTAAAGAAATCACATATCTCTATTTCTGCTGCCGAAGCTTCAATTTAAGACTCGTTGTTTCCTTACTGGTTACAGAGACTACCTCATTACATATCTTCCTGGTTCCTGTTTCACTGTGCTCAACCGTCAAAGTCATCTTTCAAAGACACAGATCTGATTGTTTCCCACACTTGCTTGAAACCTTTCAGGGACTCACTGCTTCATGCAGGAAAGCTCCTTATGGGCTTCCTGATAGAACATTGATAGTTCCAGCCCCACTGATTATTCCAGTCTTTTGAAGGTCTCAGTTTTCTGAAAAGCCCTCTGCATCTGTTCCTTCTCTCCAAGGAGACCTTCCACCTTTGTCTTCCCAATGCCAGGGGCTGCCCATCTCCAACTTTCTTTAGGTTTCTATCTGGCTGTCAAGTGCTCCAGAGGCCTCTCCTGGAACCTGATAGCCTGAAATTGGTGCTTCATCTACTCATGACTCATCACTTTTCACACTGTCTTATGACTGTGTGTTGATTTATCTGCTTTCCCACCAGAATCTGCAATCTTCTACACCACAGCCAGCCATATTTTACTATTGTTGTTAATCTGATGAGGCTATAACAGTGCCTCTGACTCAATATGCATTTGATAATTAATTATAGAATGAATCAAAAGACACGGAGCACTTTGTCACCTGTGATTTGTCACCACTCCAAATCCATTACCTTAGTTTGTAATACCAGAATGATTTAAAGTGCCATTCTTACCATACATCTGTGATTTCAGTTACCTTTTATAAGTGAGATTTTCTTATAGGCCCCCAATTAAAATAGGTAGTCACCCTGATTGGACTATTTTCTCAGTCTTGTCTTTAAGGAACTTACTGTTGGACCCTAATCTGAGTGAAAAAAGAGTTAGCTTATTTGTACTAAAGAAAGAGCTTCTGAAACTACTACTTAAAATTGTCTTAAACACTAAACAACTTTTTCCTTTAGAACATCTTATAAGGGTACATGTGAATCTTTCTAAATGTAGAATATAAATGTCTTAACACAATAACTAGGAAAATGACATGAAGGCTATATTAACCAGTTTGATGAAAATGTTTTAAATTCTATATAAAAACAGCACACTGTACCCATGACTGTATTAATGTACACAGCTATGATTTAATAAAAAATAATAAAAAGAAATTTTTTTTTATTTCTTACAGCATAAGTATGTGCATTAATGCAATCATGGGGTACAGTGTGCTGTTTTCATATACATTTTGAAATACTCTCATCAAACTGGTTAACATAACCTTCATGTCATTCTCTTAGTCACTAAGTTAAGACATTCATACTCTGCTTTTAGAAAGATTCAC